>JASDQU011403748.1:20779-43119 GCA_032191745.1 Picea mariana
AAAATTGGCACTTTTTTGCGTTCGTTTTTGGACAGTTTTTCGGCACATGGTTTTCATCGATGGTTTTCTATTTCCGGTTAAGGAATTTTTTTTTTGAATAATATAGGTTATTGTATTATGTTTATGGATTCTATGGGATCCTATATGTATATTGTATTGTAAACAATATATGATATGTGAATGAATATAGAATATGTTGGTTTTCCCAGTTTGGGTTTCCAAGGGAAAAATATTTGTGTAATGTGTGTATTTTCAAGTGTATATTTTATGTTCTTTTATTGAAAATGTGTTTGCAGTAAATAATTGTACAAGGTTAAAATATGCACCTAGGTCTCCTTATAAGATTGTAAGGGGATAACTCATCCTTCGCACCTAAAGTATAAATTTCTCCTTGTCCTTTGTCACCGATTATGACTCGTTTTTGGCACCCATAGTTTTGGGTTCATTTTACTCACATGCACAAGTGAATTTGTGCACTCACATTCCAAGTTTTGTGCATACCTAATATAAAGTGAAAAAAATTAAAAGAAGTGCATTCCAGATTGAGTTTTGATAATATGGTCCAAGAACAAAGCCTAACAATCACTTTCTAGTCTAGTTTTTTGATAGTTGGGCCATAACTCAACGAGATGCATGTTGAAATCAATAAAGGAATCATCAGGAAATGTTCTCCAATGATTAATGCCAACAACACAAGGGAAGGTGGAGCTGAAAAAAGGAGATATGGCGAGGGAGTTAAGATTTTCCTAATTCTAGAAGGGTACATGGACTACATGTAGGTTCTAGAAGAATGTGGGGCAGTTTGTGAGTCGAGCAAGTGGAGAAGAAAAAAAGGATGTCGAGCTCCCAAGCAGAGAAAGCTACAAAAGGAAGTAGTGAAATCAGAGATAGATTTATATTGTTAGATGATATCCATTGAGTTGTTAGAATCAATCTCACTCTGAGACTTTTGTAATATTGTAGTGCTTTTGAATACCAATTTGGTTCTATCATATGTTTTAGATCTAAAAGCATGTGCATTGTGTAGTGTGTTTTATTTCTAAGGAATTACCTAAAGAAGATATGAAGATATTTTGTTTTTATTATAGTCTTCTTAATGTGTTGTGTGTTATGGAATGAAATGAATAATAAATATGAGACAATTTTTATCTATTGTGTGTCTATCATGTGTTATTTGGATATGTGTTTGTATTGTTTTACTTATTATAAAAGTAATTCATTAATGTCATCCTAGATGGATATTGTTTTATTTAGTGCTTCATCCTTGAAACAAGACCTTATGGTGTCTTTGATTCTCTCTACATCTCGGGTGAGACCTTCCTCGACCTTGGCCGAGGATTGATATGTTGATGCTATGGGTTTTTTATTTTTCAACTCTAGATGAACTGTGGATCTAAACTCCCAACAAATAAGAAGCACACACATAAGCATGGACCAAAACACCAACAAATGGTTTTGTTTCCAAGACCTAAAATTATTGTAGGGAATAATGAAGGGAAGAGATGATATGGTATACAACTCGAGAAAAAATTCAAGACTGCCTAACTGTAAAAGAGCATGAGTTTGTCCAGTGAGAAACTCAGGGGATGAGAGTGAATGTGAAGAGGTGGAAACAAGACTATATTTACACTGATATTCATGATATTTTCTATGTTGAATTTCCTTGTTTGTTGTATGAATGGCTAAAAATGCAAATTTCTACTAATTCTTCCATTTGGAATTTAGAACAAGTGGTTTGGGATAAATCCACACTTGATATATTGAAAGTGTTGGATAATTAATGGACTTGGGATACTGACTTCTGGGTTTCTCAAGTAAGAGAGGGTTATATTGTTGAATTTACTCTGAAGTACACTCATTCTTTCAGCGAGGTTGAAAGAAAGTTCATAGAAGGTCTGAGAAAATGAATGTTAAAAGAAATTTCACTCTAGATAAATATGATGTTCATGCACAAAGGGATAATGTACATGGAGCTCAATAAAATTGTTGATTAAACTCCCCTAGCACTAGGGGGAGTTGTAAGGATGAGGGAAATTGAGAGAGGAAATGGATCCATTGAGGAGGATTGAGAAATTGTTGAGATAAAGTGAGGAATGGAGTTGAACCATAAAATCAGAGGAGAAAAAGATTTGAGAGGTACATAAGAAGAGTTGAGATAAGAAGAAAAAAAGAGCATAGAAGTGTAAAAGATTTAGCCATGGGTGTGCTAGGAATGATCGTGCCAAGGATGAAGAGAAAATAAATTGCACAAAGTGGTAGTGATGAATATTATGCTATGATAGAGTGGAGAAAATATGAGGATAGGCCCACAAAGAGACATGGAATTGAGGATATGGTGTTTAGTGAGGATACCAGTAGAAACAACTATAGTGGTGGTAGTAGTAAGGTCCTAGGTGGCGAAGTTCACACCCCTTCGCTATTGCAGTGTGTCACAACCTTAGATGAATGATTAAGCACATAGAAGTGGTGCGCTGATAGAAAAAATATGGAGCACATAACAATGGCACACTTTTAAGAGAGGAAGATGGTGCATAAAGTAGTGGTGCATGGATAGTAGAGGAAGATGGATGCTCCCCTCATGGTGGGGGATACAAATTGGTGATAGTAGATAGTATTGCATGGCTTTAAGTAGTAAACACTCTTGATCCCTTGACAAGAAATATCTAAAGGAGATGGAATTATGCCCCATTTGAACCACCCCCCTTACAAGTTTGTAATAAAGTGGAAAGAACAACATATAGTGAAGTGATTCAAGTTGAGGAATGAGTAGAAGAAGGAAGAAAATAAGAGACAAGTGAAGAAGTAGGTGAAGCTAGTGCCACTTCACTTAGAAGAGTATCAATAGAAATGAGTTTGAAAAACTACAGTCAGAGTATTGGAGTGAGTCAAAGAGTGACAATGGTGAATTTGGATAATGCCTTGAGGTTACCCGTGTTCCATGAAATAAGTAAGGATGATGTGGAACACAATTTTTTTAGGTGTGAAGAAATATGGTCTTTGAAGAGGATCATCAACGAAGAAAAAATGATCACGTAGCTAGAGACAACATTTAGGGAAAGATCCTTGATGTGGTACATGAAGTATAAGGCCACTACACCAACAGGAAAAATGAGGTCTCTGACAGAGATTAAAAAATATCTTCTTAGGGAATTCTAGAAACCTAAGTTAGAGTCTCAATGTATCCTTGAGATAAAGGAGATCAAACAAAAGGAAGGCGAGACCATGTGGGATTGTGACCAATGGTTTAAGATCTTGTTGGATAGGTTGATGTTCCTAACATAGGACATGCAACAAAGAGATTGCTTTATCACAGGATTGCTTCCCCATATCCGAGTTCCTCTGATCCAACAAAAGATGATGACTAAAGTGAAGGTGCTATAAATTGCAATGCACCTCTAGCTATGCCAAGAGGGGTAGATATGTCAGCAGGTTTGGCATGGGTGCAATCACAACTAGACAACGTGGTGATGTAGTTACAATATATTTCCAAAATGAAGGTCATACGCGAGAACGTATGGTGTATCACATGTCACTTGTAGGGGAATCCCAAGGAAAGATTCCTTGTTACTTCAAAATTATGTGGTGATGAGTGCAACGAGTCCATTTCCATATGGAAAGACATAATGGTGTGAGATATGTAGGCATTGGTTCCATGTACGACCCCTCTTCCAAAATTTGTTGAAGTACCAAACAATGAACCATATGTCATTCTGTGAGTTCTGTAAATACGTAAGGCATGATATCAATAACTGTCGATCACTCCAGTTGATGAAAGATAATACTTATGATGCATTTCGGGTATAAGAAGAGTATAAGGGTGGTGAGCACAAAGGTGTTTAAAAATATGGAAACCAAGGTGATCCCTGAGGTGTTTATGGGAATGGTTGTGGTCGAGCATATGGTTGAAGGGGGGATACACCCCCAACTTATTTCAATTCGGGAGAGATTGGCCATGTATGAAGGTTTTTTACCAAACCGCACATTCTTTGTGCATACTTATATAGTTTCGATCATGTCACTGAAGACTGTCATGACTTGTTGAAAAAGTGGTAAGAGAAGAAGTCCAAGTGCAACATGGTGCATGCAGAGCCATGAATATATAAGAATGAAAAGGTTTAGTTTTGAGTAGAAACCCAAGGAGGATAGAAGACATGAGTGTAATTTCAACATGGAAAAGGCTCAGGTCAGAATTTGAAGGGGAAGATAAGGAAGGTAGCACAACCCCCCCTAAAGTTTGATTCTTCCTAGAAAAAAAAATCCTTCATGATGCGTAGAGAGAACTAAAAGAAGAAAGAGCACACAAGGAGATAGAGTGCATGACTAAAAGGTCATTTGAGGAGGCTCATATCTAAGAAGAAGTGAAAATGGTGAAAAATAGGTCATTAGAAGAAGCTCGGATTTGTGAAGAGGTACAATGAGAAATGCATAGATCACTAGTAGATGCTCAAGGCCATGACGAATTACATTTCATGACACAATGATCTTTGTAGGAAGATCACATGTGTGAAGACATATAGCACACAATTCAACGATCATTAGAGGAATATCATATACAAAATGAGCTATGAAGCGCTGATATGAAATATCATGAAGAAAAATGTCTCGAGGAATTGCAACACGTAGTGTGCACAAAAGTCTTTCCCAACTTGGGTCACAAGGAAGAACCTGAATACCAAGAAAGTTATTTCTTGCATTAACATTTGTAATTGTTGAATGATTATAGGATGCAATTAAGTTGAAACATATGTTAGGTACTTTCATGAGGGAAAAAGGAATGGAGGACACCATATCATCTCCTCTTCTAGAAAGAGATGTATGTCATGTTAGAAATAAAATTTTCACTGGATGAGAGTTCAAGATGACGGTGGGTATTGGTGGCTATGACATGAATGGAATAATTTTGGATCTTGTTTCTTATGGGAATATTTTTCCAAATAAATCTTGGGAGGTTATGGGTAAACGAAAATTGGTCTGGTCACCCATCCATCTATAGTTGGAAAATAAATACAAGATCTAACCAATATGTTGATTCAAGCAAGTGGAAGTGAATACAAAAGGATTAAAAGTAAAGTATGACTTTTAGGTCATAGAGATTATGGATGAATATGATCCATATCCATTTGAAACATACACCCTCCACGTGGTCACACCTCTGGATCCATATGAAGGAGATAGATATAATGATGCAATGGATCCGGGTGGATAGAGATCAGCTACTGAAAACATCTATAATATCACCAGGTGTAGGGAGGATTACATCAACCCTGCCATACATGGATACTTATGATAGAGAAGTGTAAATCATTACAACACAGATTTTGTGGATGCCATAGAAAGGAGGCAACATAAGTTGTATGAGGTCTCCATAAGAATGTGCACACATATCTCCGTAGAGGAGCGCGTGGAATAATTTTGATCTTATCAGTACGATGGCTCAGAACGAGTGGACACATTTATTTCCCGTATATAGCATATTCCCAAAACATCATAGGGCTCATGTGCTTGATACAATACTTATAGGAATTATTCCATTATGGTGGGCTATGCATTAGGAACCTTTTAACAACCCAAATTGATTAATTTTATCATAGTTTTTAATTTAAATTTAATTAATTATTAAACTATATTAATGAGTCTTTTATTATTTTATTATTAAAAGGTGGGTGAAGTAATTAATGCGGAGATAAGGTTGTTGGGGAATTAATGGGGGGATAAGGTTGTTGGGAATTAATGAGGGGGATTTTAGAGAGGAGGATAATAAAAAGGGGAGGACTTGGAAGAGCGATCTTATTTCTGTTTGAGGATTTTTGAATTTCTAAGAGGGAGAGGAGGAGGAGGAAATTGGAGGAATGTTTTTTGGGGAACTCTCACACGGCAGTGTTGTTGCTAGGAATTTTGGGCTTAGGGGATAGGAAACCAAAAGTATTCTTGGATCTAGGGAGCTGGAGAGGTTGTTCCTAGTTGGATGGGAGGTTAATATTCAGTCTAGGCAAGAAGAAGAACAGGAACAGGACCAGACATAAAAGGGACTAGATAAACCAACCTGCAGGTAGAGGTATGCATATGTAGTTGTTATCATTATCCTTTTGTTTTTATCATTATTCTTATGTTGCTGATGATATTATTAGGTTGTTATCATTATTATGTTGTTACTCTCTATTCATGGTTTATTCCAAGTATAAAAAAATCATGAAAGAAATTCTAAACTAAATTTTAGAAAACGTTTTTAATTAGTTTGAGTCCTGAAAATAACCAGGCTCTACAAACCTTATCGTGAATGCGAACTTGTATAAGAATCCATTCGAGAAAGGTTCATACCCAATATGGATATTCCTCGATACACTTTCCCTTGTGAAATTCCTTGGATATATAAGAAGTGACACAATATGTGTAGTTGGTATACGAATGTTCAACGCATGCTACCAAAGAATCACCCTATATCCCTAGTACCTTGATTGTATATTGGGAAGGTCATGAGACCCTAAAGAATCCTTGAATAACTATTCCTTGCAGAACTATTCCCCAATGCCATTGAGCACACAAATGACATAGGAATCACTAGAAATAACTAGTTAGTGAATGGATCTGACGAGAATTGGACGAGCCTACTTACGTACCTCCCAGGCAGAAGCTGACTAGGTTTTCCCACATGAAGACACGGTGTGACCCAGTTGGGGTCATTGCGTCCATATAATCCACCAGTAGAATATTTACATGGTGCACAACAACATGCATGATAACCCCTAGAGAAAACAATTCTTGCATGTATGGTGTTGTCTAATAAATCATTCATTTATAAGATTTTCTAGTGGCAACATATTTGTGATCATAATGGTCAAGAGGAAATGTAGTTCTAACATGTCAACTTCATCAAATTTCAGGAATGTAAGTTCATTAAAACCAGTGATAGGAGGACAATTTTCCGAATTTATAAGAAAGTTGTGATTGATTAAAGGATCTTACGAAAATCTCAGCATTAATATGAGAATGATTGATTAGCCTCCAACATGAAAAATCTAACATTTGGATTGGGGCATGGTACCAACCAACTGAACCAAAAGTCGATACAATAAAATTGCATGCATGACTAGAAAAGTGTCATTATCAGTTCATTATGTTAAGAAGAAACCCAATTTTCCACTTCTCCATCTCCATGTTGCATATGATCCCTCACCTCCTTTGAAGGAAGAGCCTTCATAGATCCTAATATTCCATTTTTCCTGTAATATTCCAGCCCCATTGCCACAATTTTTACTATGGTATAATCAAGAAAATCGACCCAATATATCTCTATTTTACCCAATCTTACCATTTCCTCCATTATTCACTCTATATATACCCACCCACTTAATATCTCAATGGATTAATTCTCCATGCCCCATTCCCACTCACACCCTCCTACGACTTCCTCCATCATTTGTTTGATAATTCTCCTGATTCACCACATTGCATAAAATTCTCCCAATTCTCATTATAGGTTCACCTTCATGGAATGCCTTAGCAAAATGTCAGTACTATGTTCTTTCCAATTTTGTCGAGGATCTCAACATCCTACACTTTCATTTTCATGAAGATTTACAATATATCACCAAGTACTTGATAAAGATATTTCCCCTTTCTTTCCTAACAAGAATCAACTCAATGCCATGTAGTTACATGAATTAATCTTCACACTCCCATATTTTCACCATCTAGCTTGGCCAAAATTAGGTTGAACAGTCACCGTGTAGAATCACCTTTGTTTATAGGATGATACCTTACTCTCTACTTTTCTAGAATCCCAACTCTCACCTATAATCATGGATCCCCCTCGAGCAACAAAAATCCTGAGGAAATTCATTTCATCAATATTATTTACTCTATTCCTCAGTACCTCTTATTTCCATGGATACTCAACCCTCCAATAGTAGAAAGGTCGAGGATACAAGCTTGGTGTGGTCCTTTGAAAACAAAAAGACAAGAAAAGGATGATTCTCTCTCTTGATGTAGCCTAAATTATTTTCAGTGGTTGGTGTTTGATGGTGGGATTTAAACCAATCCCTCATTAACCTCCATAGACACAACTGAAGGTTTCGAGTTGAGAATATGGCCACATGAAATTAGATTCCATATTCCACCATGGGGCCTCCTTGACTCATTCTAGGACCTAGTTCAGGTCGTAATGACAACATTAATGAATGATTTCCTCTTACTTAGGCTTAGCCACAATCACAACTTGTTTTGAAGACCGATTATTTTCTCTTACTCAAAATTTTCACCTTGATCGCATAAAATTGTTGGCTTGAGGAAGAGAAAATTAATAGTGGTGGGGGTCTATTGGGACCTAAATTTTTGGGTTCATCTCGTTTGCGCACACAAATGAAGTTGTGTGCACTTATTCCAATTTTTATGCACACCTAAGCTAATGAACGAAGAATGACAAGAAGTATGCACCAGAATGCATTTTGATGCTACGTGCCAAGCTACAAGTTTAGAAATAATGTGTCAGTATAGTTTTTCTACAGTTGTGCTAGAAATCAAGAAGATGCATACCAGAATCAAGAAAGGAATCATCAAGAAATATTCTCCAATGATTAATGCTAGTAGTAGACAAGAACATGGAGCTGAAAAAAGGTGACCTCGAGAGGTAGTTAAGATTTCCATGACTCGAGAAGGCTATGTGGACTACAAGAAGGTTCTAAAAGTGTGCAAAGTAGTTTGTCATTCAATAATGTGGAGCAAAGTAGAAACAGGAAGGGATCCAAAGTAGAGGAAGTTTTAAGAGGAAATAGTGACATTAGAGATAGAGTTAGATGATTATATGAGATCCATTAAGTTGTTAGAACCAACCTCACTTTGGGCCT
Source organism: Picea mariana (assembly GCA_032191745.1). Taxonomy (NCBI): domain Eukaryota; kingdom Viridiplantae; phylum Streptophyta; class Pinopsida; order Pinales; family Pinaceae; genus Picea; species Picea mariana. The sequence continues at coordinate 29,623 of JASDQU011403748.1, forward strand.
TTTGTAATAATGCAATGTTTCTAAATAAAAATGTGAGTTTGTCATATGTATGAGATCTAAAATGATGCACATTTCATAGTGTGTTGTATTTATGAGGAATTACCTAAAGAAGATATGAAGTTGTGTTGTTGTTTAATATAGTTTTCTTAATGTATATTGTGTGTTACGGAATGAAAGTAATAATAAATATGAAACAATTGTGATCTATTGTGTGTCTATCATGTGTTATTTGAATACATGTGTGTATTTGTTTTACTTATTTGCACAATCAGTCTTCGTACATGGAATTTATGAATGTCATTCCAAATCTATTTGGGTTTGTTTAGTTCTTCATTCCTAACACAAGAAATTATGGTCTCTGTGATCCTCTTTGCATCTTGGGTGATACCTTCCTCGGCTTTGGACAAGGATTGATATGCCAATGCTCTTGGTTTTTTTTTGGTCAACTATGGATGAACTATGGATCTAAACTCCCCAACATTAAGAAGGAAGCACACACACATTGAGAAAAACACCAACACTCCTGAGATCTCCTAGATGCCAAGTTTTTCTCAAACTTAACATCTCTTCTCACAAATGTATTCCTTTGTGGTGGAATGAATATTCTGTAACCCTTTGAGGTCTCACTATAATATTTGGCTTCAATCCCGAGAATCCCTCCTCTAGAGTCTTGTTGTCCAGAATCCTATGAGGACTCATATTATTCACATATATTGTTGTGTTACATGCCTCTACCCATAGAAACATAGGGAACTCCTGGTCATGTATCATAGCCCTGGATGAACCAATGATGGTTGGATTCATTCTCTCTACAACCCCATTATGTTGACGGTTGTACGAGACTATCAACTCCCTCTTGATCACTACCTCGCAGAAATCCTTGAAGTCATTAGAGATATACTCCCCCCAATTATCTGACCTCGAGAACTTGATCTTCTTACTTATCTGGTTGTCCACCTGATCTATAAACTCCTGAAAATGACTAAAGTTGTTCTCCACATAAGTTCTAAACTTTGGAAACTGACTAAAGACCCCATACTTGGTATTAATAAAGAAGATCCAAGTTTTCCTCGAAAAATCATACATGTCACATAGTATCATTATCCCTATACTTATGCTACTAATATCAACTATGGACCTTTTGTAATATTGTAATGCTTCTAAATAAAAATGTGAGTCTTTCATATGTCTGAGATATAAAATGGTGCACATTGCATAGCGTGTTGTATTTATGAGGAATTAGCTAAAGAAGATATGACGTTATGTTGTTGTTTAATATAGTTTGCTTAATGTATATTGTGTGTTATGGAATGAAATGAATAATAAAGATGCAACAATTTTAATCTGTTATGTGTCTCTCATGTGTTATTTGGATACGTGTGTGTATTTTTTTACTTATTACCAGGGTAAGTCATCTGATATGGAATCTATGAATTTCATCCCAAATCGATCTTGTTTTTTTTAGTCCACCATTCCCGACACAAGACCTTATGGTCTCTGTGATCCTCTCTACATCTCGAGTGAGACCTTCCTTGGCCTTGGAAAATAATTGATATGTCAATGCTATGTGTTTTTTTTTGGTTAACCATGGATGAACCATGGGTCTAAACTCCTCAACATTTAGAAGGAAGCACACAAGCATTGAGAAAAAAAACAACACTCGTGAGATCTCCTAGATGTCAAGTTCTGCTCAAACTTAACATCTCTTCTCACAAATGTCTTCCTTTGTGGTGGAATGAAGATACTGTAAGCCTTTGAGTTCTCATTGTAATATTTTGCTTCACTCATAATAATTTATCTTGTCGAGTCTTGTCCCCCAAAATCCTATGAGGACTAGTATTCTTCACCTATAACACTGTGTTATAGGCCTCTACCCATAGAAACATAGGGAATATCCTTGGGAGATCCAATGATGGTCAGATTCCTTCTCTCTACAACCCCATTATGTTGAGGGTTGTATGAGACTATCAACTCCCTCTTGATCATCGCCTTCTTGTAGAAATCCTTGAAGTCATTGGAGATTTAATCTCCCCAATTATATGACCTCAAGAAATTGATATTCTTACTTATATGGTTGAACACCTGAGCTCTAAAATCTTGAAACCAACTAAAGTGGTTCTCCACCTGAGTTATGAACTCTCGAAATCGACTAAATACCTCATCCTTGGTATTCATAAAGAATATCCGAGTTTTCCTCAAATAATCATCGATAAATGTCACATAATATGATTATCCCTATACTTATGTTGCTAAGATGAACCCACTCACATATGAATGGATAAGATCCAAGATCCCCTTGGACCTAGTATGGAAGCTTGGAAAAGCATCCTTAGAAGACTTGTAACAATCCCTCAACACACTCCATACTGCTCAATACTGAAATCTAGAAGACTTGTAACAATCCCCCTCAGAATTGACAATTCCATGTAGTTTAGGTGTCCCAACCTCTTGTGCCACAACTCACATAGGTTGTCACTGTCATGTACCAAATCCTTCACACACTTTCCTTACAACCTGTACAAAGTTGTCTCTCTAACCACAACGACCATTGTTGTTGTGTCTGATCTATATTTTTATAAATGTATGTGTACCTTCCCTATCTGAAAAGTATTGGAAAAACCCTTATGCTCCATAGTTTATATTGTGAGAAAATTCTTCTTCAAACATTTTATGTAAAGCATAGCATGGGAATCTAGCAAACCTCCTCACTAGAGTTAGAATGTAACCGCTCCCTCTCCCTTCACTACATATTTGGCATCATCACCAAGATGCACATGAACATATGAGTCCCTCTCTGTTAAACAACTAAAAAAAACCTGCTCTTTTTTCATATGACAAGATGCACCACTCTCAAAGAACCATTCACTCATAATAGTTGTGTTGGTAGAAAGGAAAAAAACCAATGAGTAATCCTTTTCCAAATTTTTTGCAAACTCTTCAAGTTGCATCTCTATTGATGTTGTTATCTGTGTCTTTCCATTACCTTGCTTCTTCTCTTGATACTAAGATGCATAATTTCCATTCTTATGAAATGAGAAGCACTTGATTTTACTCAAGTCCTTCTTATTCATTTCGTGTGATGATTCTCCATCATTGTTACCCTTGTTTCTAGAACTCTTTCCTTTTCCCTTCTTCATCTTACTAATAAGAGAAAAGTTCTCCTCAATACTTCCCTCCTTTCTGAACTTAAAATATTCCAGAATCTCTTCCTAGATGCAATCATCCCACATCCTTTTCCAATATGGGAGATTTTCCTGAGTGCAAACTCCCTTGAAAAATGATTCTCAATACTTGGGAAGATCATTCAATGCCACATTAATGAGCTCTACTAAGTTCTCCTTTTTCTCCTCTATGGTTGAAAGCTGATCACTTACATGTGTGACCCTCATGAAATAGATAGTAACATTATCGAATCTAGACATTTGTATTGATCCGAGTTTATTACTTAAGACCATATTCATATTCATGATATTTCTCTGCAATAAACCTACCGAGGCATAAAACATCTCTTGAGTCATCTTCTTCTTGGATAAGTGAGGAATTGGATCATCCTTCACTGAATCCAAGATTACCCACTCAACTTTGATCTCTTTCTTTGGGAGAGATTCCAAATATGCACTCTATCGGTGGAGCAACTACTTTTACCACTAACTCCGAAATGTCATACCCCTTTAATGTCAAAGTCACTCTTTCTTTCCAAAATAGGAAGTTGGGTTCTCCATCAAATATATCTATCTTCAAATCTCAATGATCTTGATGCCATCCATAAGACCTGAAAAAATTCCTTGGAAATAACATATTGTTGAAATTGTCCTTGTACTAACTTGTACTGACTTGCATGTTTGTCACAACTAGAACCCAATATGTACGCACAAGTTCTTATGACTTGCATGTGTCCACGTATGCGCACACATGTTCTTAATACAACATGCATATATGTTCCTATATCCAAAAAGACCCACATATGTTTGCTCTTGTTCCTTCAATAACCTCTGTAGAACACCATAAACCTACGAAACCCTAGTTATGCCTTAGTACAACTATTTCCATGAAATTTGTCCTTCTATTTCTTCCTTGGTTATGGACTTGTTAAGATACCCTACACATCTAATAGACTTATTGTGAATTGCTATGGATCTGAGGTCTAGCTTTCCTTCATATCATGCACTTTCATACCATGTTGAAAACCTCTTACTCCAACCCTTAGGTATCTTTTTATCTACTGACTTCCTTATTGCAATTCAAACTAGCAGCTCACAAAAAAAAAATGCACTCTTGAAGCAAAACTCGAAATCAAATCCTGCACACATAAAAACCAATATTTTTGGGTAGATACCCCTAGAAAAATTTTGGAGGGAAAACCAGTGCTAAGAATGATTTTATTATGAGAAAATAAGGGCTCTTGTATGAGGTATAATGGCACTTGGAGATAAACACAACTGCAAAAAAATGTGGCAAAGTACGATTTGTTGTATGACCTAGATCTGCATGTTTTTTTAGGTGTATGCGCCTTTCCTGTATACACCCCTTTCTCCACTGTGACCATGAGACCCACAAAAATATTGTAGGGAAAACTCACTTTGTTCTGGTTTTTCTCTACAAAAACCCACTTGCGATGTTTTTGTTCTCTCTTTTCCTTGACTTGATCTGTATATGGAAGTCCTTCTCTACCTATCTGATATCTTCTTGAATCACAATCCTTGGTGATCCAATCCTCTCTATGTTGACCTTCTCTCTATGGACTCTCAACACATGTGCTTTTTAGTTATGACCTAACCCTAATCTCCAAAGTGATTAACTCTTGAGATTACTTGTCACCTTGCGTGAGATCAATGTCTAAAATTAAATGCTAACTTTTAACATTTTCTTAAAGAACTAAATTAATTAATAAAAACATTTTACTTTAATAATTTCTTGAATTAAGGTAATGTAAGGATAGATGCCTTTGGACAATCCAAGTGTAAACACATAGAGATGTGTGGAAATATTTGTTTGATACTGCCATGCATCGACAATAAGGGTGAGTAGCGAGGAAGGAAGGGCACACACATAAACCTTGACACTAATGGGTGAAGGTACGTGTGAAGAGGAAGCATGCTAAAGATTGTAGATACTTAGGTCACTTGCAGAATGTGCTTCTTTAACTTCATCTTCATGATAATTTGATGGGACTAAACTTTGCAGAAAGTCTTCATGGTCGCTGGTAGAGGTAGTGGATGTTACCTTAAGTTACGTCTAAGTTACTTCTATGGCGCTATTTTTTTCCTATAATATAAGCCTTAGGTAGATAAAGCTTCCAAAGCAAGTAAATACAATCGGCATTGAAGGTTCAATTGAATGTGCATACAAGGTAATGCTTCATTCGACGGACATCAACCCATCCGAATATATAAGAAACGCAAGTTGTTAACGTATATAAACATGACGGAGGTTACTGAGGCCAATCTTTGTCGACTAAAACTTTATCTAACAAATGTTGTATTTCGTTTTTTATTTAATTTTTTAAGGACTGTGTTAAGAAATACAACTATCTAAAAAATATTAATTATTTAAATAATAATAATAATAATAATAATTTATTTTTAAGGTCATGAATAAGCCAGCACATTAAATTAGTGTATGAGATTCTCTTGTTTGTGAAATAAGGAACCTTTTTTCGTTCAACGATTTGATTAGTAAAATTTACTAAGATATACATACCATACCCCCTCTAAATTACACTTATATCAATTAAATATCATTATTTATTAAAAAAAATAAGACTTAAATCTAAATCAATACGAGGATGTAATTTTCTTCTATATTGATGCATCCTAATTCGAAACTGCCCGACTCCCCAGGACCTTGAATTTCATATTATGCCTATAACTCATTCTAGGTTAATTATTTTAAATCGTCAAAATAAAATTAAACATTTAATTATGGTCTAGGGTTTTAAGGAAAGACATCGTATAGTAGATTTTTTCTGTGTGTAGATTTCGGTTTGGTTCCATCGTTATTTTACATAATCGTGGTTTAAGGGTGTTTTTCACCACGACAATATCTTAAAAGAAATGTTTGAAAGCCTTTGACGACAATAGCGTTTCTCAAACATAATATTAAGTGGTATATATTTAAATTTATTTATATTATAAAATGGTAATGTTTTTGCATTTTATTATCAATAAGATTTACTTGGAAATAATGGAGAAAGCGCTAGTTGTAAGCGCGAGTAATAAGCGTGGGTTGTAAGTGGCAGTTAGAAGAGTAAGTTCTTAGTTAAGAGTCAATTGTCTAGTTGTCTTTTGGTTTGCATGTAGCCACTCGGGAGAGTCTTTTCCTATATAAACATGTAATCCATCTTCATTGAATAATAAGAAGTGAGTGGAGCCTCACCGTGTTGTTTTTCTCTCGTATATTTTATCTTAGTATCAAAGCCACAGGGAGAAGTGCGAAAATTCTTGAAGTTCGCAGGTCCCTCTTTTGGCAGGGTGTGGGGGCATTAATACTCGGCCTTCGCTCGTGTAGAGAACGGAAAAATTCCCGCAGACAAAGACATCGTTGCAGTGCGGAAGTATTTGAGCATTCTCGCAGTCGGAGCACTCGAGAGCTGCAAACTCCCCGCAGTCCAATAAATCGTGAGGTGCGAGAATTACGAACTCCCCGCAGTAAATTAAATTGTGAGTTTGAGCATTGCGTGAGCATTTCAAAGCGTGAGAGTGAGTTTGTTGGTCGTTGCATTTCTTCATACATTTCAAAGCGTGAGTTTGAGCATTGCGTGAGCATTTCAAAGCGTGAGCGTGAGTTTGTTGGTCGCTGCAGTTCTTCATACATTTTGTTTGAGCATAAGTTTTAGAGAGCTTTGAAAAAAGGGAAAGAAAAGAGTTTTAATCGTGAAGGAGTTTTTAAGAGTTTTTATGGTTATTCACTTTTATTATTATTATTATTAAAAGTGGATAAAGTGCATGCATGTGGAGTTTTTATATAAAAGTTTTTTTATATATAAGCTTTAATTTTATATGTAAACCTTTGAATGGGAGTGCAACATGGCATTGTTTTATTAAGTGGATACTTTTTAAAATCTAAGGTGAATTTTTTTTTAAGGAGGGAGTTATAAGTTTTTTTTAAAAAGTGGAGATTTTGGATATTAAGGTGGATGCATGAATGATTTAAGTTGACAATAAAAATATAGTTGGATCAGTGAATTCAAAAGGCAGAGCGACAGCACCACAGATCTAAGACTGGGAGAAGCGCGAAAACAAGGCAAAGGTATTGTTGCGCATATCCATTAAAGATAGCATAATTCCACATATTAGAGCCACTACAACTTCTGCTGCAACATGGACAAATCTTAAAGCATTGTATGAAACTAGCAACACAAATCGTATTTTGTTCCTGAAAACTAAATTGCTAGGCATTAAGATGGATGGAAATGAATCTGTTAGTTCATTTTTGGGTCGCATTAAAGAGGTGAAAGACAAGTTAGTAAATATAGGGGAAACTGTTTCCAATACTAATCTAGTGACTATTACCTTAAATGGTATGCTAGAAGACTATCACATGTTCATAACAGGTCTTGCAGCAAGGGAGAAACCTCCTACGTTTGAAGAACTGACAGGTATTTTGCTGCAAAAGGAAGAGAGGTGTGGGAATCTGAAGCCTCCAAGTAAATATTTGACATTGTGGTCAAATAATAGATCTGCGAGAGGGAGATCAGGAGTAAGAGGCAGAGGAGGTAGTTCATGGCGGACAGGTGGTTCATGGCAGAGAGGCAGTTCATCGCAGAGAAGACAATCTCAAAATCAAGGTATGCAATCTGATAGGAATGAGTCAAATAGTTGTTTTTATTGTGGTCGACCTGGACATATGGTTAAAGACTATCATAAGAAGAAAAATGATGAGGCTAGGAATAAACCTAGAACACATTCAGGTCATTATGGAGAAAAATATTCAAATCAAGATCACAGATTATTTATTGCTAGTGATGATATTGATGAACCCCTGAATTTTGACTCACAGGATCTTAGGATGTTTGTGTCTAACGCTTCTTTATCTGCTGAAATGGATGATTCTGATGTGTGGTTTGTGGATTCCGGAACATTAGTACATATGACTTGTAATAAAAATTGGTATGCTAATTTTAAAGAAACACACAATGGTGCCAGCATATATCTTGGAGATGACCGCGCTCATCAGAGCAAGGGATATGGAGACATTCCTGTGACATTGCCCAATGGTACTGTTCGTCACATTTGCAATGTGGTGTATGTGCCAGGAATAAAGAAAAATTTGATCTCTGTGTCCACTATTACAGATCAGAACTTGAAGGTTAAATTCTTCAAGAATTATTGCATAGTGAAGGATCTGCTGGACCACTTTCGAACTGTTGCAACGAGAGTTAGAGTAGGAGGTCTNGGCATTGTGGTCAAATAATAGATCTGTGAGAGGGAGATCAGGAGTAAGAGGAAGAGGAGGCAGTTCATGGTAGAGAGGCGGTTCATGGTAGAGAGGCAGTTCATCGCAGAGAAGACAATCTCCAAATCAAGGTATGCAATCTGATAGGAATGAGTCAAAGAGTTGTTTTTATTGTGGTCGACATGGACATATGGTTAAAGACTGTCATAAGAAGAAAAATGATGAGGCTAGGAATAAACCTAGAACACATTGAGGTCATTATGCAGAAAAATCTTCAAATCAAGATCATAGATTATTTATTGCTAGTGATGATATTGATGAACCCTCGAATTTTGACTCACGGGATCTTAGGCTATTTGTGTCTAACACTGCTTTATCTACTGAAACGGATGATTCTGATGCCTGGTTTGTGGATTCCAGAGCATCAGTACATATGAATTGTAATACAAATTGGTATGGTAATTTTAAAGAAACATAGAATGGTGTCAGCATATCTCTTGGAGATCACTGCGCTCATCAGATCAAGGGATATGGAGACATTCCTGTGACATTGCCGAATGGTACTGTTAGTCACATTCGCAATGTGGTGTATGTGCCAGGAATAAATAAAATTTTTATCTATGTGTCCACTATTACAGATCAGAACTTGAAGGTTGAATTCTTCAAGAATTATTGCATAGTGAAGGATCTGTTAGACCACTTTCGAACTGTTGCAACGGGAGTCAGAGTAGAAGGTCTATACAAACTTGATTTTACCAGCAAAGCACTTCATGCACTGACTTCTGCCACTATGCCAACAGAGATTCTTTGGCATCAAAGGTATGGAGACATCAATCATCCTGATTTATTGTTATTACAGAAAAAGAATATGGTTGAAGGACTTCCTATGTTAAAGAATGAGCAGGTTGCTTGTGATGGATGTGCATTAGGAAAGATGCACAAAGATGAAATCCCCTCTAATCCTGATAAGAAAAAGAGAGATGTGTTAGATCTTGTGCATACTGATGTTTGTGGGCCTATGCAAAATAGGTCTTTAGGAGGTGCATTTTACTTTCTGTTATTTATTGATGATTGCACGAGATACACATGGGTTTACTTCCTTAGACGAAAAAGTGATGTTTTCGAGTACTTTAAGGAATTCAGAACCATGGTGGAAAAATAGACAGGAAAATCCATCAAAATTCTCCGTTAAGATCAAGGGGGAGAGTACAAATCAGGGGACTTCAACAAATATTGCAAAGAGAATGGAATAGTACAACAGTTTACAGTACCTCACACTCCACAGCAAAACAGAGTCGTTGAAAGGAAAAACATAACCCTGGTAGAGTTTGCACGCAATATGATGAAAGGTAAAAATATCTCAAATGCATTTTGGGCTGAATCCATAAATACTGTAGTTTACTTAAAGAATAGAAGTCCAACAAGGTGTCTTGATAGTGTTACTCCTTTCGATGCCTTGTATGGTTCCAAACCTGCCGTTAATAATTTGAAAGTATTTGGGTGTAAGGCTTTTGCACATATTCCAAAGTGGAATAGGAGGAAATTGGATGCTAAAGCCACTAAATGTATTTTCATTGTGTACTGTTCTAAATTTAAAGCATACAAATTGTTTGATCCTGCTACTCACAAAGTATTTGCAAGTAGAGATGTACTTTTCCATGAGCAGGAAGCAGAAAATCATGACAACAACACTCATGAGGAATGGCAGAGACTTCTTGATGAATAAGTTAAAGAAGAGCAGCAGCAGTAACAACAGCCCAGACAACAACGGCCATCCCCACCACGATAGAAATAGCAGCAGGAAGAAGTACTCAACGATATGGAAAATTCAAGCAGTCACAGTTCACCTAGCAGTGGACATAGATCTTCACAAAGTGAGGAGGAAGATAATTAGTTGAGAAGATCTTCAAGACAGATTCGGCTTCCTGAGAGGTATAAATACTATGCCCTAATGAGTAGCATTTCAAATATCATAGAACCCATGGATTTTGATGAAGCTAATGAACATGATGAACGGAGAAATGCAATGGAGGAAGAATATGAATCTATAATGAAAAACAATAATTGGGAATTGACTGAATTACCTAAACATAAGAATCCCATTGGATGCAAATGGATATACAAACCCAAGTTTAAATCATATGGTAGTATAGATAAGTATAAGGCTAGACTGGTTGCAAAGGGTTATTCACAAACATAAGGTATCGATTATGCTGAAACATTTGCACCAGTAGCTAAATTGAATACTATTAGAATGTTAATCGCTTTAGCTACAAAGTATCATCGGAAGTTGCATCAGTTAGATGTTAAATCTGCATTTTTGAATGGTGAATTAAAGGAAGAGGTTTACCTTACTCAACCTGAAGGGTTTGTTGAAAAGGGGCAAGAACACTTAGTGTGTAAGTTAAAGAAAGCATTGTATGGACTAAAACAGGCACCTAGGTCATGGTACGAGAAGATAGACTCTTTCTTTCTTCAACAGGGTTTTATGAGGAGCAAAAGTGATCCAAATCTGTATACCAAATTTGATGAACAGGGGTATATAGTATTGATTTCATTATATCTTGATGATTTAATAATTACAGGAAATGCAGATAAGTTAATTGATGAAATCAAGGAGCAGCTATGAAAGGTATTTGAAATGAAAGATCTTGGTGAGTTACACTACTACTTAGGTCTTGAAGTTTGGAGGAATGCAGACCAAACTTTTGTTTGTCAGAGTAAGTATATCAGAGAAATACTTAAGAGATTTAAAATGGATCAGTGTAAGTCTTCTACTGTTCCCATGCAACAGAATGTGAAACTGTCTTGTGATGATGGTTCGAAGGAGGTGAATGGTACTGTGTATAGACAGATGGTGGGTAGTATGAATTATCTCACCACAACCAGACCTGATATTTCATATTCTGTGAGTGTGTTAAGTCAGTTCATGGTGAAACCTTATGAAATCCATTGGAATGTAGCAAAGGCAGTACTCAGGTATCTAAAAGGTACACTTGATTATGGTATTAAATATACTGTTGCATATGATGTTGAGATGACAGGTTATTCAGATTCTGATTAGGCTAGAAATATAGATGATCGAAGATCAACCACTGGATATGAATTCAGCATTGGATCCGGGGTTGTTTCATGGAGCAGTAAAAAGCAACCTACTGTATCTTTGTCCACTATCGAAGCAGAATATAAAGCCTTGTGTGCAACAACTTGTGAAGCTGTTTGGTTAAGAAGACTTCTTCAAGATGTTGGAGAAGAATGAAAGGAACCTACGGTGATCAGATGTGACAATCAAAGCTTGATCAATATTGTGAAGAATCCTATCTTTCATGCAAGGACAAAGCATGTTGAAGCTCAGTATCATTTTGTTCGAGAAAAGTTGTAGTCAAATGAAATAACTCTTGTGTATTGTAATATTAGTGAAAATGTTGCTGATATTTTCACTAAGCCTCTTGGAAAAATTAAGTTTGAATTGTTTAGGGAGATGTTAGGTGTAGAAGTCAATCCATTCTCCATTAAGGGGGAGACTTGGAAATAATGGAGAAAGCGCTAGTTGTAAGCGCCAGTAATAAGCGTGGGTTGTAAGCGGCAGTTAGAAGAGTCAGTTCTTAGTTAAGAGTCAGTTGTCTAGTTGTCTTTTGGTTTGCATGTAGTCGACTCGGGAGAGTCTTTTCCTATATAGATATGTAATCCATCTTCATTGAATAATAAGAAGTGAGCGGAGCCTCACCGTGTTGTTTTTCTCTCGTATATTTTATCTTGGTATCAAAGCCACGGGGAGAAGTGCGAAAATTCTTGAAGTTCACAGGTCCCTCCTCTGGCAAGGTGCGGGGGCATTACTACTTGGCCTTTGCTCGCATAGAGAACGGAAAAATTCCCACAGACCAAGACAGCGTTGCAGTGTGGAAGTATTTGAGCATTCTCGCAGTCGGAGTACTCGAGAGCTGCGAACTCCGCACAGTCCAATAAATCTTGAGGTGCGAGAACTACGAACTCCCCGTAGTAAATTAAAACGTGAGTTTGAGCATTGCGTGAGAATTTCAACGCGTGAGCGTGAGTTTTTTGGTCACTACATTTCTTCATACATTTCAAAGCGTGAGTTTGAGCATTCCATGAGCATTTCAAAGCGTGAGTGTGAGTTTGTTGGTCGCTGCATTTCTTTATACATTTTGTTTGAGCGTAAGTTTTAGGGAGATTTGAAAAAAGGTAAAGAAAAGAGTTTTAATCGTGAAGGAGTTTTTAAGAGTTTTTATGGTTATTCACTTGTTTTATTATTATTTTCAAAAGTGGATAAAGTGCATGCATGTGGAGTTTTTATATAAAAGTTTTTTTTATATATTAGCTTTAATTTTATATGTAAACCTTTGAATGGGAGTGCAACATTGCATTGTTTTATTAAGTGGATACTTTTTAAAACCTAAGGTGAATTTTTTTTTTAAGGAGGGAGTTATAGGTTTTTTTTAAAAAGTGGAGATTTTGGATATTAAGGTGGATGCATGCATGATTTAAGTTGACAATAGAAATATAGTTGGATCAGTGAATTCAAAAGGCAGAGTGACGGACTGCTCAGCACTTGACAAAAAGGTTGCATATCCTTGGTGATTTTCTTGCAGAGACTAAATTGCAGCGATTGCGATTCCACTGGCAGAGACCTACCTCAATGAAGCCAACAAGTTAGATGGCTCAAACTTCCTTAACTAGAAATTCAAGATGCAGACGCTCATGGAGGGCTATGGTGTCTGGAACATTGTGAATGGAACCGAACTGAAACCTGTTGTGGCTGCAGCTATGACAACAGTGGTAGGAGGTGCAACAACAACACAAATCCAAGACTGGGAGAACCACGAAAACAAGGAAAAGGTATTGTTGCGCATGTCCGTTAAAGATAACATAATTCCACATATTAGAGACGCTACAACTTCTACTGCAACATGGACAGCTCTTAAAGCATTGTATGAAACTAGCAACACAAATTGTATTTTGTTCCTGAAAACTAAATTGCGAGGCATTAAGATGGATGGAAATGAATCTATTAGTTCATTTTTGGGTCGCATTAAAGAGGTGAAAGACAAGTTAGTAAATATAGGGGAAACTGTTTCCAATACT
>JASDQU011403749.1:8357-19141 GCA_032191745.1 Picea mariana
CCCGGCAGGGTCTTTCTTTTTCTTGAACTACTTTGAGGAGATGATTGTTTCTTTGAACCCTTCCCCTGTTCATTTGCAACCTGGTTTTGTGTTTCAAAACCTTCCCAGAATAGGAAATGCTCCCAGCTCCTTCCCTGTTGTTTCAATTCCTACAGGATAATCAATTTTATGAGGCCAAAGTGACACAGAGTAGTTTTTATGTTCAAGGGTTGAGCTCTAATCTTCTTGCAAACCTTAGTCAAAATTTTATGTAGGAAATAAGGAAAATTAAGAGGGGTCTTGCCTGTGAAATGATCCAAGAGTTTGAAGTGGTACATCATAAGTTTATCATACCTTCCCTCTGAGGTAATGTACAATTGGATACCTTTGAACAATTCCTTCCATTCTTCGTCTAGATAAGAAACTAGCATACCCTTTTTCCATGCATTGTGCCTGTACCCCTCTTTCAAATAAACTCTGAAATCCAAATCTTTGGGAGCAGTGGTTTTAAACCATCTATGACCGGTTCTTGGTAAACTTGTAGCTTCATCCACTCTAATTTCCATGGACCTGACAAGAGCTTTGTTCCCATCGAAAGTCTTGGCAAAAGCTTCTGTTGTAGCCTGGTGGCAACCAATTTGCAATCTTTCAACGAACCCAATACACCCTGCGTTTGAAAAATGTCTCTGGACTTCGAGGTGTGTCTGTAAAAAGGACAGGCTATCCAACTCTCTCTTTAGTAGAGCACCACTGGGTTTTCTCACCATTCTGTAGCTCGAAGATACCGACAATTTGTAACCCCTACAACTACTGGTCGAGCCGAGGTTCTGTGCTCTGGAAAGCACTTCGGGATTCGGCTCTATTTTAAAACATTTGAAATTTTGATAAGCCTCCACGAATAGGGTATGATATGGAAACAATGAATTTATTTGATGCTTATCAGGCTGGCGGTACCTCCTCTGTACTTGCACCACTGCATTCGAGCTTGACATCCCCGATGCCATGATTATAGGGCGTGAGTTTCTGAGCCGAATTCGCATCACAATCCTACTCCGACGTGCAGAATTGAGTTTCCATCATTACCCACTCTCATCAGTGCATGATTTGGATTTGCCTAACGTGGGATGATCATATCATCATTGCCTTCAGACGTGGATATCACGCACGTGATTCCCGCTTTCTTCAACCAATGGACCGTGGAAAATGCCTCTGTTAGTTGTTCATACTTGCCACTTACACCAGCATGTGACCTTGTGGAAAACCCCCATTAGATGTTGAAAGTATTGACTTTCCTCAACACGTGACTTATAAAAAGTGTTCCTTAGCTGCGGAAAGTTTTCACTTTCACCAGCCCACCACCTTGTAAAAAGCACTCCTTAGCTGCGGAAAGTATGCACTTTCAACAGCGCATGACCCACGAAACTGATTCTTGCACATTTTGAAATTCACCACTTTCAACAGCGCAAAGACTTATGAAAAGCGCTCCTTAGCTGTTGAAAGTAACCATTTTCAACAGCACACACTCAACTTTTGGACAAACCTTAGCTGTGGAAAGTGAATTATGAAAATTTTGAAAAGAAGACTTTATGGGTCAAATTATTTTCTAAGACAAAACCAAAACCTAAGTTTTGCAGCTATAAAAACTCGAAAAATAACTTGAGGACACTACCGATAGCCATGCTATCCACTACGAAACTCAACCAAAAGGACGGTTTCATTTTGGAAGTTAACATTTGGCTCCAACTGGGATGGGCATCTCCCTGTGAGGTGACCAAGAACCTAGCTAGACTCAGTAGCCTTATTGCAATTTGAAAAAGACATTTGAAAAATAGTTGCTAGTACCATTGGGCATGGAGTTATTTGAATGACAGAAATAAAGAAAACGGAACTGAAAAAGAAAATATGTACAAGAAGAACCTGGCTTCAAAGGAAGCCTTATGAGAAATAGATCTTCAGGAAGTGCCCATTGAAAGGGCCCCCTGATACTGGCTCGCCTGAAAGAGTTTGGAGAACAAAGGTATTGTTCTACTGCACCATTGTTATGACAAAAGGACCTATCCAAAGAGCCTCAAATTTTTCGTGTTTCCCTTTCTCCTGCCTTGCTGCATCCCACTTTAAGACCAAATCCCCTGTTTTGAAGACATCTGATTTGACTTTCTTGTCGAAAGTTTGCTTGATCCTTTCCTGATGCAATTCAGTTTTTTCCAAGAGCTGCTCTCTATCTTGCTGCAGTTCTACCAAATTATGAATCCTCCTAGTCAAATCGCTTTGTTCAGAATCAATTTCTTGTAAGAACTTTGCAACCGGTAATGCAAGTTGAACAGGAAATATGGCCTCAGTACCATATACCAACTTGAAAGGACATGTACCAATTGATTTCTTACATGTTACCTTGTCATCCCACAAGGCAAACTTCAGTTTGGAATCCCAACCTCTGGCATTTTGTTCAAGCAGCTTCTTTATGATTCTGACTAAACTCTTGTTTGATGATTCAACTAAACCATTCCCTTGTGGATAGTAGGCTGTGGATTGTACCAGCTGAATTCCCATCTCTTCACACAATTTCACCAAGTGTTTATCTTTGAATGCAGCAACATTATCAGTGACCAACCTCTTGGGACAGCCAAATATGGCAAATATGTTTTCCTGCAGAAAGTTTATTATGACCGTATGATTGGCATTCCGGGTGGGAATAGCCTCAATCCACTTTGTAAAGTAATCGGTGGCAACCACGATCCACCGATGCTGACCACTAGAAGGTGGATGAATCTCACCTATGAATTCTAGGCCCCACTACTGGAAAGGACCTGTGACTACTATAGGTTTGAGAGGAAGGGACTTCAGTTGTTGTTTACCTTCAAATCTCTGACATTTGTCACATGTTTTCACAAACTCATATACATCTGAAAATAAGGATGGCCAATAGTAACCAGATCTTAAGATTTTGTGTGCTGTGGTTTTCCAATAGTGATGTCCTCCGCATTCACTATTATGAAGTTCACACATGACTTTAGCTGCCTCCTCTTGATTTACACACCTCAACAAAAAACCGATGGGATTCTTCCAGAACAACAAATTATCATTGATGCAGAAATTTATAGCTCTGAGCTTCAAAGCCCTTCTTTGATTCTTTGTCAAATCTGATGGGACTAATAAAGTCTGCAGAAACTGAATGATATGGTTGTACCACTTGCAATCAGCTAGATGAGATGAAACCTGCATTCTCTCACCTTCCTTGTTTTCTGAAGACAAAACATTTTCTGCATCAACACTCATCAGATTTATGTCAAGCAGCCTGCAATTTTCCTCTGCCAGGAGTTTGGCAAGGCCCTGGCCTTTCACTAGTTTTGCTGTTTTGATTTCAACATCGAACTCAATCAATCTAGCTATCCACTTACTCCTTTTGCCATCAATGTCAGGTTGGACAAGAACATCTTTGACTGAACTGGAAGGAACAAAAGCTATTACCTTTGCCTGAAGAATGTAGACCCTAAAAGATTTCAGTGACTTGATAAGTGCATATGCTTGTTTTTCCAGCAACTCATACTTTACCTCTGCATCCCTCAAGACCTTACTAAAGAAGGCAACCGATTGCTCTTGATCATCAACATTCTTCTGCAAGAGTACTGCTGCGATCGCATCGCTGGAAGCAAATGAAAAAATATAAAATACCTTGGAGAAATCGGGGCTGATCAACACAGGGGCTGTTGTGATGGCTTCCTTGATGGCATTGAATGAATGTCTGGCTGCTTCAGTCCACTTTACCTCAGAGTCTTTCCTCAACATAGCAGTGATATGCTTTTTGAGTTCAGCAAAATTCACTATAAATCTTTTGACAAAATTAATAGTCCCAAGGAAAGACTGAATGTCTTTCTTTGATCTAGGAAGAGACAGATTTTCAATTGCTTCTACCCTCTTTGGGTCAATCTTAACCCCATCAACTAAAACAATATGACCAAGTAATTTCCCCTCCTTAAGTGCAAAATTTGATTTTTTCGGATTAAGAGAGATGCCATACCTTCAACATTTCAGAAATGTCCTTCTTAAGTGCTGCAAATCAAGTTCGTGACTACTTGAGAAAACAGTGATATCACCAAGATAAATCAGGAAAAATTTATCTTTCTCCCCAATGAAAGCAATGTCCATTGCTCTTTGGAATGTCACCCCTGCATTCATCAATCCAAAGGGCATATTCTCGTACATAAACGTACCCCATGGAGTGGTAAAGGCAGTTTTTTCTTTGTCTTCCGGATGGACAACAATCTGAGTGTATCTGGAAAACCCATCAATAAAGGACATTACCTTCGATCCTAACACCTTTTTCAACAAATGCTCCATTTTAGGCAGAGGGTAGTTGTCTTTCCTAGAGCATTTGTTCAAATTTCTGAAGTCGACGCAGAGTTTGATCTCCCCATTCTTCTTCCTAACCGGCACAAGATTAGCAATCCATTCTAAATACCTGAGAGGAATGATAATGCGGGCATCCAATAGTTTCTTAATTTCTCTTTCCATTGTGGGCAGCAGTAAAGGGTTGAAGGATCTAAGCTTCTGCCTAAATGGTTTGGTGTCTTTATTCAAGGGAATTTTATGTTGAATCACCTCTGTGTCAAAAGTCTTCAAATCATCATACTTCCAAGCAAAGATGTCTGCAAATTCCTTCAAATTCTCCATAATTAGCCCTTTGTTTTTCAGTCAAATGTGAGGCCAAGTTGACATGTTTGGGATCTTTCTCACTGGCCACATTATACTGCAAAACATCTGACTCTTTCTCCCCGCTTTGCAATTTGAAAACCACATCGTTGTTATCGAACAACCTTTCCAACGGGACCAAACCTTTAGGAATTCTGTTGGTGGACAGCTGAACTATCTCATGAGCTGCAATTTTTCTCTTGAGCTTTGGCTGCTCAAATTTATTGTCATGTTCATTATTCTGATCGATCTACATATCTGCAAACTCATATATCACTGCAAGGAACCTGCTGAGTTCAGCATCGTCCTCAAAAACTTTCCAAAATTTTACACTATCAGGGAGAGAGGGCCTATATTTAACTTGAATTTCATAAGATAATTTGTGAGGCAGAGGAGGTATGAATGCACAAGCAGACACAACCAATGAATTAGCCAATTCATTCATTGCTCTAGGTACAAATGTAATTTTAAAATATGCAAAATTTTGAATTTCCTTCATTACTTCGTCTCTGTATGCCTTCAGCCTGACATGCTTAGCTTGAAAAGACTTATTCACCTGCTGAATAATCAAATCTGCATCTCCAAACACCTACAATTTTTTAACGCCCTTCTCCTTTGCCGCGCTCAGCCCCAAAAGTAGTGCTTCATATTCAACAATGTTATTAGTCACTTTAAAATCGAGTTTAAAGGACAAATGAGAGGTTTTCTTAGAGGGAGAAATGAATACCACTCCTGCTCCAACTGACTCCTTAGTGTAAGCACCGTCAAAGAACATGGTCTAGAGATCATCCTCTACTGTTTCTGTGGGCTGAACTATGATCTGATCTGTGGGTTTTCTGAGCAACAATGTATCAGGCAGTGAATCATCAATTTGCAAGATACAAGATCCCATATCTTTGTCGACCGCATAAATAGGATGATTGGATGGATTCTTCTCATCACTGATTACATATGCCAACTGAGATTCCCTGTAAAGTCTTTTGTTCACCCCTCCGAAAACAAGGATAGTAGCATAAGAGAGATCCATTTGAAGAGTGCCACCTAGTCTCTTCATCCATGATCTTGATAGAAGACATCCGAATTTTGGAGGTATGTCAGCCACCACTATGTCCATCACCATTGTCTTCATTGATGCTTGGGTCAAGGTTATAGCCAAATCCTTAATCATCCCAAGGAATTTCACTTTTCAAGAATCAAAGGAGAAAAGGTCATGATAAGACTTGGTGATCTCCAGCCCAAGCTTATCCATGACATCCTTTGGCATCAAGTTGTGTGAAGCACCGGAGTCCAACAAACAATTATGCAGTGTTTTCTCATGAATATTCAAAGAGATGTAAAAGGGAGGACAACTTTCATCTCTGTCTTCTACCATTTGGCCCAGAGTGATGGTTGGCTTATCATCATAAATGTTGAGGATATCAGTAGAATGAGATACAGACTGGGGATCTAAAGTTTTGAGGATATCCTTTTTAAACATCTCATTTTTCATCAGCTCAACAAGAGGAATAGGAATCTTAATCTTTTGTATTTCAGCCTCAAAATTAAAAGAATATGGAACCTTATCAACAGTTTTATCAGAAATCTTTACCTGACTTGAAGGGGCTTCCTGATTCTTCTGTTGTTCAACAGAACGCTGACTTTCTGGAGTTTGATGTTTGACAGGGGTAGCAGTATTCTTGGGAGGAGCTGATGCTTTCACCTTTGAAGAATTTGTTGGCTGATCTTCTAATGTTTGGTCTTTTTCCTTAACAGGGGTAGCAAACTTTTCAGGAGAGGGTGGTGGATCTTGTTGAGCAGCATTAGATTTGGATCGGAGGTTGTATCTATTTTTATCTTCTGCTGTGAAAATGCCATCACCAAGAAGATCATCTTCTGTCTGTTCAGTCATTAATGATTCCTCATAATCTTGTTGTGTTAGATAAGACTTCCCTGTCTCTTCTCCAACACAATGAATGTCGCCTTCCCCATCTTCTTGATCTTCACCATTGTCTTCGTCCATCACTACATTCTGAAGAGGGACTTTTATCCTCTAATATTCATTAGAATTCCTATCTTTTTGCAGAATCTGAGTTTTTGGATTATTCCTTCTGTAGGGAAAAGCATTTGAATTTCTGGGGGCAAAAGCATTTGACTCTTTTGCTCTTGCTGGTTGTTGATTCTAAACCTTCAACTTTGACATTTCATATGCTAGACTGTCCAACATCTTAGCCATCTTTTCCATTTTACTGTTAGAAGAAGAAGAGGACTCTGAGACCGACTCTAAGACCGACTCTCCAAACATTTTAATAAATCTCTTGATAAAATCTGAGACCGACTCTCCATCCTCCCTCTTCAAATTTCCAAACTCAGAAATGTAGTATAATAGATCTCTTCTTTCTCCCCAATGCTTCAATAATACCTCATCTAATTGTTCAATGCTAGTGATTGAATTTTTTGGTCGCTCTTTGAACCACTTTCGGGCTTGGCCATCCAAACTCTGAACAAAAACTCTATTCCACACATCTTCTTCTGAGATATTGATATTTTTGGCATAAGCATAAAATGCTTCAATATGTTCTTCAGCAGTATACTCCCCTGCTCCTGTAAATTTTGGCATATATTTCTGATAGTCACCGGTTGGCATGGCAGACAAGGGATTTGGCAATACAAGTGGGGCATATCTATTTGCCAAGATTTGTTCCATTCTGGTCAAAGGGGCAGCCATGACAGTCTTGGTGATTGATACAGATGAGGAACTCGTAGGAGACGATGGAGGAGATGAGTTGTCTGAGTTAGAATAGAAGGGATGTCTTACTTCACCTTGAGCAGAGTTTTCGAAAATGGATGAGAAATAAGAGGCTTTATAGAACTGACAAAGCAACAAAGCTATATTTTCTTCTCCTTTAGAGGACAGATCATGGAGGATATCTTCAAGAACAAGCAGATTAGTGTGGGTGTATAGGACACCTTTCGAAGTTTTGATGGGTGATGAATCGAGAGAAGATGAAGAAGAATTTTCTTTCTGTTTGGAGGATTCTGTATTGAATTCTTTTGGATGGGATGAAATATCAATCTCAATAACAGAATCAGTAATATTAGATGAAAATGAAGGTTCCTCTCCCTTCAATGTTTGAGAAAAAATTTTGGTTTCCTGAGAATTATAAATTTCAACAGCAGGGGATTCAATTAGAGGTTTCTTAGAAATAAAATGAGGAGTGTTGATTTGAATACCTGATTCTACTACCTTGGCAGATCTAGAAGCCTGTCTTTGCAAAGATTTACCCTTACTGATGATCTTCTCAGGGTCAGGAACTGGTGTCGTCAGTGGGCCGTCTTGGTTCGCCCTGGTGTGAGCTCTTTTGGGAGCCACTTTATTTCAATGGAGTCGCCAGGTAGAAAATGTACAACCGAAAGTGTCTACTTCTTGTCTATCATCAAGAACTAGATCTATGTCGTCTCCTAGAGAAGTTGAGCTTCGATCTCCTCTCCCCGGCAACGGCGCCAATTTGTTATCACTCCAAGTAACTCCTTAGGGTTGTAGGCTAAGGATGCTTGGTAACTTAAGAATAATGGTTTTTATGTATTTGGGACAATGGGGTTTTCAATGTTTTGTATAAGAAACAACTCATCACACATTCAAAGATAAAGTGCTTTCAGTAAACAATAACCAGATCCAATAATTGAAATAGAGTATGGAGAAAACTATTCTTGATTTGCCAATACTAGTGAAAGTAGGGCCTAATACAAGACAACAAGGAATCCTCTAATTTCAAGCCTATGAGTTCAACAAAGAGGTAACAGTCTTTATGAACTAAAATAAACTGAAATTAAATTACAGAGAATGAAAGATGAATAATTATGGTATTGCAAATGAAAGGAAACTCCACTTTATTTCTGCAAAAAGAGTCTATACAATGGCATAAAAATTCTCCCAGTTTGAACCCTTGTTTCATATCAAAAATAGGCATTTATAGCCTCTTACAAACATTTATACAGATCCTAAAAACATGGATCAGTATTTAATAAAGACAACTCAATTCTATCTAAGCAACTTGAAAATAAAGTCTTTAACAACTAAACTTAAAAGTCGAACTGTCTTCAATCTCCAAAATCCCCATCTACATCCTTCAGCTCCTGGTATCTGCAATGTGGTGAAAAATAGCAGGACACCTATCTTTGACAGTTGTATTTCCCAACGTTTATGGTCGATTTTTGAGGAAATGGTTTTGCATGTGTTACCAAAATTCTCTCGAATCTCTGATGCTGAACCTTTTGCATGTGATCTGATAGCCCACTGATACACTGGAGCCCCTTCAAAACCTGTTTGGAATGAACTGTCCTGTCCTTGGCTTAAAAAATTAGTTTTCCAACTTTCAACAGTGCACTCCTTTAATTTTTCACGGGTTAGCTGTTGAAAGCCGTCACTTTCCACAGCTAACGGGTCATAAAATAATAGCTTTGCGCTGGTGAAAGTCCCGATTGCGCTCAAAATGAGTTTTCACCTCCAAAATTTGATTTCAAACAAAACTCAGTGTCTATCTGATTTCTCACCTTGCATATTAACGGCGACTTGAGCGAGTACCTTCAGATCTAGATGGGGTTTTTGGCTTAGTTTTTGTNACAACTTGAAAATAAAGTCTTTAGCAACTAAACTTAAAAGTTGAACTGTCTTCAACCTCCAAAATCGCCATTTGCATCCTTCAGCTCCTGATATCTGCAATGTGGTGAAAAATAGCAGGACACCTGTCTTTGACAGTTGGATCTCCCAACGTTCATGGTCGATTTTTGAGGAAATGGTTTTGCATTTGTTACCAAAATTCTCTCGAACCTCTGATGCTGAACCCTTTGCATGTGATTTGATAGCCCACTGATACACTGGAGCCCCTTCAAAACTTGTTTGGAATGAACTGTCATGTCCTTGGCTTCAAAAATTACTTTCCCAGCTTTCCACAGTGCAATCGTTTAATTTTTCGCGGGTTAGCTATTGAAAGCCGTCACTTTCCACAGCTAACGGGTCATAAAATGATAGCTTTGCGCTGGTGAAAGTCCCGATTGTGCTCAAAATGGGTTTTCACCTCCAAAATTTTGATTTCATCAAAAATTATTGTGTTCCAGATTTCTCACCTTGCATATTAACGACGACTTGAGTGAGAACCTTCAGATCTGAATGAGATTTTTGCCTCGATTTTTGTTTCAACCTCCTTATCTGCCTTTTGAGGCGTTTGGAAAGCCACCACAAGTTGTTGTAGTCTTTGGTGAGTTTTTTCTTCCTCTTCTTCTCTCTAACACTTTCCTTAGCCAATCTTTCAAATGCAGCATTGGTCTTGGCGAAGTTATCAGACAACTTCTTATACCTTTCTTTAATCACCCGCTCCAAGACCTGTTGCTGAGCTATGACCTCTTTCAAATGATTGATTTTCTGAGACTTCTTCGACTTGGAGATTTTCGATGTTTCTCCCTGTTCTGTCTGATTGAAGGTTTCATAGTTCTGTGCACACTCAGCTGACTGCTCAGGACTCTTGGTGACAAGGCATTGATCTTGCTGCTCTGATCTGAATCTGAATAGGGCAAGTTTAGTATATTGGTTCTCTTCCCTGTACTCTACTCTGTAGGATACTCTTTGTTTTTCTCTGTGGTTTGTTCTGTGGTCTGCTCAAAGTTTAATTTTCTCTTCAACCTGTGAGACTTCATTCCAGATATTCTGTCTTCTGGAGGCCCTGGCAGGGTCCTTCTTTTTCTTGAACTGCTTTGAGGAGATGATTGTTTCTTTGAACTCTTCCGCTATTCATTTGAAATCTGGTTCTGTCTTTCAAAACCTTCCTAGAATAGGAAATGTTCTTAGCTCCTTCCCTGTTGTTTCAATTCCTCCAGGATAATCAATTTTATGAGGCCGAAGTGACACAGAGTAGTTTTCATGCTCAAGGGTTGAGCTCTAATCTTCTTGCAAACTTAGTCAAACTTTTATGTAGGAAATAAGGCAAATTAAGAGGGGTCTTGCCTGTGAAATGATCCAGTAGTTTGAAGTGGTACATCATCAGTTTATCATATCTTCCCTCCGAAGTAATGTACAATTGGATACCTTTGAACAATTCCTGCCATTCTTCGTCTAGATAAGAAACTAGCATACCTTTTTTCCA
>JASDQU011403749.1:27556-44498 GCA_032191745.1 Picea mariana
ACATAAATGGTATAAATAAACATCATTATACATTCATTTTGATACAAGTCAAATTTCAGAGGTAATAAGAAGAAAAGAAGGCCGGATTTCAAGGGAGGATGAAGTCTTTTGGTGATGTATTCTAAGTATCAACATGCTTGGCTACTATACTTATTACTTTGATCCCTTGAGGTCACTAGGGAATCCTCCCTTTTGGTGGACCTCCTCCACCACTAGAAAAAGGGAATTTCTTACTAAGGTGACAATGGTAGGATCTTCCATAGTTACACAATATTTTGGGACTTGTGGTGGGTATTTGCACAAGTAAAAATCCTACTAGAACATTTTGGCATCGTTGTCAAGGAGAATTGAGTCATTCCCTTTAATGACATACCTTTGGTAAATTTTCCCCCAAATCCCTTATCTTACAAGTTTACCTAGAAATCGGACTGAGGGTGATTCCCGTACCTTCCTTAGATGATCTAAGGGTGATCATATAGTGACTACACAAAGTTCAATAAKGTACACTAACCCTCCTAGGGCCTACAAGAGAAGGCTTCTCTACAACTCACTTGTAGTAAAATCCTTATTTGGTGGAAACCTTACCTTGCCTACAATGGCTCAAAATAAATGGGCATCCAATATCTTCAAACCTTTAGACATATTTTCCATCCAAGGATACCCTAGGTAGATGCCTCCTAAGTATGATTAAGAAATGGATTCCCAAGTTTTATAGTAATTATGTGACCACTATTGAAGAGAATATGAGTAACTTTTGGGCATTCTTCCAACTTAGTCCCGTGAGTGATGATGTTGAGTATTTAGTAATGAAAATTTTCTCAGCTACTCTTACCGATGTTGCAAAGAGGTGGTTTGAAATTATCCCTAACAAGAGTATCAAGACTATGGATCAACTTGAGGAAACCTTACTTAAAGTATAGACTACCAAATAGGACCCCAACTTCATGTGGATGCGACTTACTAAAATAAAGAAGTTGGAAATTGAAACTATTAAAGAATTTGATGCCAAGTTTGATAAGTTGCTTCAACAAGTCCCTAGAAATCATCACCTTGGGAAAGATTACCTTCTCTTCCTCTACATCAGGGCTTTCCTAGGACACTTTGGGTATTTTCTCAAAGACATGGATCCAAAAAAATTCAATAAGCCTAATAAATGGCTGCAAATACTAAAGCTAATCTTTCTCCATGCAAGGTATAACCTTTCTATGCCTTGAGAGACAAGGTCGATACCAAACCAAGGATAGTACACAATGTTGAGCCAACTCAAGATGCTATTGATCCATGGGTAGGACTTGAAGAGGCTATAAATGACCTATCCAAGAAAAATATCACTAATTTGTAAAGAGCACAACAACAAGGCCCCAAGCCTCCTTTTAGGGGGCAGCCTCAAAATCCTAGCCAAGCATGGAGATCTTGAGCTCCTAATGAAAAAAAGGTTCCCAACACTCTAGCCCCATCAAACAGTGTATATGAGACTCCTTGATCCTTAGCTTGTGGGGATTTGATCTAGGTGGATATCGGTGGCCACCCACCTTTTCCAACTAGCTCAAAATAGTTTTCTGGAAATTTTGGTAATTTACTATTTTAGCAATTTTTCGAGTCCTGAACTTCTGGAGCTGTTTTGAGGCCCTAAACGATGTGTTTTTGGAAAATGGGGAGCAACATGGAATGATGTTCCATGTTTCTCACACAAAATTTGTAGTCCTTGGATATATCTTTCTAATGGTGTATCGAGCACCCCAAACAGAGATCGTATGCAAAAGTTACGCCCCTAGGAAGTTGACGTATCAACTACCCCCATCGGGGCCCACAAACATTTTGGATTTTCATTTTTAGGGGTTAGGGTTTTGGATTTTCCTTATGTTAAAAAGGTCCTTAGAGCCTCATTGTAAAAATCATCTTCTTACAAATGCGAGTAGCCGTCACATCTCTTCTAAGAGATAAGCTGCCACAATTCTAGTGAGTCTTTCACTCTGTACTTTTATGTCTCTATACATGTTTTTCATTAATAGAAATTGTGTATTACTGTATATCTATGAATCTTGTTTATTTCTGCTATATCTTTGTTATATTGTTGTTTCTCTTGAAATATCTCTAAATATTTCTGTGTTATATCTCCACTCTCATTTCGTGCCAAAAATAATCTGGATTAGGATGCACGTTGGGAACATGAACACCCAATGAATTATGGATAAATTGATCAAATGAATTTATTTGATACCATAAATCATATCTTTATCGTGTCTCCTCAAGTATGCCTCAATATCACACATGAACAACTTGAGGAAGGAAAAAGGGAAGAAACGAGGTGGGCTAGGATGGAAATTATAAACAAAATGGATGAGGAGTCAATGGAGAGACTTAGGAAGAAGGAATTACAAGCACACACAAGATGAATAAGTGCACCACAAGCTCCACCTAGTGACCCTAATCCCCCTCAACAAGGACCTCCTCCTCCACCAACAAGAAATCCTCCTGCTAGTTCCACTTTACTAAAGACTAGTGATATTGAGTTGAGTATTGACATAGACAGTGTCTTGGAAAACATCAATGTACATGTACCTCTGAAAGAGATCATTAATATTTCTTCATTGGAAAACAAAGTTGAGAAGTTATTTAAGGTATAGAGTGAACCTATGGATCCTCCTATAATGTTGCAAGCTATTTTTTTAAGATCACAGTTTGACGAACACTCACCATTATTCATCTCAATGCAAGTAACAATAAAATCTTTAATAATTGTATGCTTGACTCAGGAGCAGGTGCAAGTATCATTTCCTTGAAATTAATGAGGAAATTCGGTTTGGAAACCATAAGGCCTTATAGAAATGTCTATAGGATTGAATCTAGGGCCATTCCCATAGATGGTGTAATAGAGAACATAAAGGTCCTCCTTGGTCGATATCCTAAGATGGTTTTCTTGATGGACATTGTGGTCATAGATGTCCCAAATGTATGGGGAATGCTCTTGTCTAGAAATTTTTTTGCAATGTTGGTTGGTACTTTACAGATGGATTTGACCTATGCTACTATACCTATGGATGATGATGCTTGTGTTCACCTACCCAACTTGACCATGGAAAAGAATATGTTGAATAAATTGACCTTGACCCATATATTGAGGAGATCCCTGAAGTAATCAAGAGATCCCTTCCATGTTTTTTCCTAGATGTCCTTCCTTTTTCCCAAGAAGAAGATTTTGATGCTATAAAATGACCTAAGAAGGAATATTACCAACAACAACTAGACAACTATAAAGATAAGAAAGTTGGATCTATCAAAATATTGAAGAAAGATGATAAGCAGTTACTAATTAGAATGAGACAAGATGATGTTATTACAATGGAATCCCACTCCCCTCCCTCGAAACAATATACCAGGGTAATACAAGAAGAAGAAAACCTTAATGGATGGGACTACAAACAAGAAGATTTGGTTTTAGAGTGGGATACAAGGAAGAGCCAACCCAATACATGAAAGGAATTTGGAAAATTTTGGTTGGTTCCCTACGAGGTTGAAAATAATTTTTTCAATGGTTCCTACTACCTATCCACATTGTATGGGAAGATGCTTCAATTTTCACATTAAACTCCATGTGACTAATTGCCAGATCTGAAAATTGCTTCCTTGTGAGCTAACAATAAACCCTATCTATTATCATTGAACAATTTTACACTGTAAATTATTGACTGAAAATATATGCAGTGGAAGAAATAAGATCATAGATGAACCATCAATACACATGAGACATGAAATTTATGTTCTGTAACCTTGTCAATTTCAGAAATTTTGAGGGAAAAAATAACTCTCCCAACCAATTCAATTTCACCAAAAATATGAGGACAATCTTGTCCTCCAATAACCAGAAAATCAGAAAAACCAAACCTCAAAAAATACTTGGAAACTCCTCTTCCCACAAACTGATGCAGACCACCTATACGACCTATTGTTGCCACCTATACTATTATTGGTGCCAGCCTACATGGACCTACTCCTGCCCAAAAATATTGTATGGACATATGCAATTCACCTTACTGCAACACCCGTACATACAATATTGTGCCCACTGCAACCGTCACTCATACATGATTCACCTTCCTTCAAACTGCGTACATATGCGATTGTTAGCACTACAACCCACGTACATGTATGAAAAAATCATCTTCCTTCACACATGTTTCCTTCCTCTCTCCTAGGCCATATTTTCTAGAGTTGTAGACCTTCCTTTGCTGAGATCACCAAGCCTCCTAGCACAAGTGCAAACTCACTTATGCTAGCTCCATCGTGTCTCCACACTCTACATAATGAAATGTCATAATGACCTATATGCTTTATATACAAGTCTTAGGGGTCATCATAGAATCCACTCCATAAGTCAACATCAAATTAGACTTTCTTGTGGGTGTGAAGCCCCAACAAAAACCCACAAATCCCATCACCAAACCCATGAATCCCCAAATTCATTTCAAAGGTTATTTTCACCAAAAAAAGAATGTAATGTGGTGCCCATGACAATTCCCACGTGCTTGACACCTAGGCCACATGAGAATAATTGTCTGAAGATACAAAAATCAACACTCCCTCTTAGCAAGGGAGGTATTCTCACCACACTCCACAATCACCTAGAAGTATCTTTATCTCTCACAATGGATCTGCTACTATAGATACTCTCCAATATGCCTGATTGGTTTCTCCCCCTATCATTGAGGAAAGTCATGTTGTCTGGCATTATCTATCCTTGGAATACACCCTTCTCCTAGAATCCTCCCTCTTCTGAGCATCCTACCTGGCCTCCTCAACCCATGACACTTTCAAGTAAGTCCTAGAAGATGCCTCTCTCCCACCTAAACATGAGGGGAAACTCCCTCTGAATGGCTGAATGTCCCTCTGAGCCTACTGAATCCCACTGATATCGGGATCCCTCTATATAATCCCTCTAAAATATGACTCTCTTTGAGTCTGTTGACTCCCTATGAATTCCAACCTCCTTTGAACAGTCCTAGGAGGATACTCCTCCCTACTAGATCTTGAGGGATGACTCTCTATGAACTTATATGGCTCCATTTGATTTTCCACCACTGGTGGGGATATCTACTTCATCACTAGTGGAGTTACCCACTCCCTTGAAACCTATGCTACTAGTGGGGCCACCTACCTCACGATTGGTGGAGCTACCTACTCCCTCTGAATATGTTCTACTAGTGGGTCACCTACCTCATCACTGGTGGAGCTAAATGATCCTCCTCATATTTCTCTCTACTCCTTCCAGTCACAACATGCATAGTCTTTCCCCTTATCCTATATAGGTTTCCCTCTCTAACTCCAAGAACCACCGATGATATGAATATATATCATTTGGGAACAAACAACACATGTCCATGTCAAAACAACACTACATATACCTACTCCTCAATCGTTGAGGTTGAGAACACAATCTTGGCACCCATAACACATTTTCCTTTTACAACACACCCCCTGACTCCATCTAGAATACCACTTCTCCAGATCATTGTACTACATGCATGTTCCTCATACCATGCTTCTCGTACATACCTGAGTCAGACATTGTGAATCTCTTGAGAAAATCTTGTGCCCCTATTATGTGTTGGTAGTTCCCACTATATAAGAACCATGCAATCCTCCAAGGCAAGCATCTTGCTTCCCCAAGTCATGACCATCCAATGAACTTATGCCCAAGTCCATCATCCAAGTCACCAAAAAACTCTTCGTGTCTACAAATGCTACAACTGATCATGTGTCCTCATCTGAAATAGTCCCAAGATATTGTTGTACACTCAGTCTAGTCCACTTTAGACCACCACAACTCATCTCTGCAATTGTCCTCATCCTCCTAGGTAAAATACCTCATACACTATTTCACCTCGAGCCTATGTCAAGTGAGCAACCCTCTAGATGGATGAATAATCTATCTCATCAAACTGCCATCCACACAAATCTATCTCGTCCATGCCAAAGCACCCGAGATGCACCCATTGCAACTCACTATGACAAGCCATTGGAAGTCCATCCTCATAGTTGGCAAACTGCCACACAACATATTGTTTTGAACCGAGCTCTCTACCAATCCACCAAAAATCCAAACCTATTGTTGTGCCCGACATATGATCAATTTTATGATGATTATTATACACTTTTGTCGAATGTATATATGTGTTTTTCACATTTTGAAGGAGCTTTTTGAAGAATTTTATGATAAAATGGTATGATCTACACCCGATATGTGTGATTCATGTTTAATGACATTATTGAGTATAATTTATCATGTTTTTACGCTCCAAGGATCTGATTCACATTTTTTTGCTGCTACAGGGAGAAAATGCACTACATTTCTTCTTCTGGCACTCAGTGCAACACTCCTTCCAGCACTCGTTCTGGTACCTGATCCGACACTGCGTATTGCACAAAACGGAGGGTGACTTGACGGTTATGGTATTGGCGGCCAGTGATGAGATAATCAGGAATGTGGGTTTTGTTCATGCTTTCCCCCTCCAGCTACTGAGATTCTGACAACTCAGTTTTAGTTGTTCAAGAGGGTGATTATTGGCTCACTCTGTTTTATCAGTTAAGGCATCATTTAATGAAAATTGTTGAATTTAGAAGTGGTTCAACCCTCTTGTGGTCGACCACTTGGTCTGTAAACATTATAAATACCACCGAGGTGGTCAGATGATTGTTAAGCAGTAGAAGCATCAGTGTGATAAACAAAAATACGATTTTACTTTGTTTTTCTATTTTACATTGCCAGATTATATAAGAAATGTGTTTTTGAGTTTTCATGGTGAATTGAAATTGTTGAGTTCATGGTGTGCTTTTAGGAAGTGACCATGACTTGTTGGGGGGGCCACCAGCAGTCTAGTAACTGTTCTTTGTGTTGTTTATGCATTTCATAATTTAGTTACTCTCTTTATTTCCTATACATGCATTTTTATTGTGTTAATTAGTTTGTTGTTATAATTTAATTGCTTTGATTCTCTTTTGCAGGTTAGAATGATGGATTGTGTTAGCATGCATTGATCTTGTAATTAGGAATGGATTTGCAAATCCATAGACTAACCCCATGCACAATTAGATATTAGATTATATTTTTATTTATGATTTTAGAATCAAGTTTAAAACAAAGTTTTAATTAGAATAGAATAGAGTTTTTATTTGAGTTTTCTTTGACAAGGATTTGATGGATGGATAGAGTTAATTTCAATTTTTAATGATAGATTGTTTATCTCAGTTTTATATAGATCTTGCTTACTTAGTTGTTGGCTAATACATTTGGTAGTTTACTTTTTAATATCATAGTTTAATTTATGTTAAGCATTTTCTTATTGTAGTTTGAACTTTGAATTGCTAGAATAGATGTAGCATAGTTTCATTTATGTAATTTCTTTCCTAGAGTTAAATTGCAATTGTATTTCTTAGTTAACGATTGAGTTAAGTGTGAATTTTTCTTACATAGAATAGAAGTAAAATGATGATCTCGTTATATTGTTGATGGTTAATAAATGAATATGCAGGGTAATTAACGACTGTTTTGTCATGGCTAAATTCTCATTGGATTGTTTAATCCATACCTTTCACTTTACTATTGAGATCAGTGTTGAACTTATACCACTTGAATTTTCCTTTGTTGTCAAGTGCCATCGAGATATCATCTGACACCGAAGACATTCACACAATCACCAACATTATATTTGAGTTTTTCGTAGATTAAAGATAGTTTCTTGCTTTTGTAGATTAGAAGATGTAGTTTCTTGCTTGAGAAGATAGTTTTATTGTTGTTGTAGGATAGATAGTCTTTGCTTTGATAGATTAGATAGTAGTTTGCTTATCATAGATTAATAATTAGTTGTTAGTCCTTCTTGTTTTCGATTAAATAGATTTCCTTTCATGAATTAGAATTAGAAATAGTTTTTAATTAAGAATCTAGTCCACTTGCCTCTTAGGCTAGATAGTTGTTCAATGAGAAATGTTCATTTGATTACTTGCAGTAGAAATTATCTTAGAGTAGTTAGTTGTCTTTTGCTTAATTGTCTATTTTCTTTAATAGGGTAGCTAGTTGTTTTGCTTACTTGTCTATTTACTTTAATAGGTTAGTTAGTTGTCTTTGATTTCTTGTTTACTTGCTTTAATAGGTTAGTTAGTTGTCTTTCCTTGCTTGTTTATTTACTTTCTTTCATAGGATAGTTGCTCATTGAATATAGGTTGGCAAGTTAAATTAGTTTGCTTTTATCATTTGCTTATTGTTAGGATTAATAATTGCTTTTGCTTATTGCTAATTATTGAACTAGTTTGCTTCAAGTAGGGTTTTTACTTGTTTTCTTAGGACTATCTAGAGATCCTTAGCCCA
This sequence comes from Picea mariana, assembly GCA_032191745.1. Taxonomy (NCBI): domain Eukaryota; kingdom Viridiplantae; phylum Streptophyta; class Pinopsida; order Pinales; family Pinaceae; genus Picea; species Picea mariana. The sequence goes on from JASDQU011403749.1 coordinate 35,919, forward strand.
AAAGTACTTAGGTTACCTAGTTTAATGTTGCTTAGTAGGGTTTTCTCTTTAGATATCTTTGCTTGAATATATTAGCCTTAGATAGATACCTTCCTTAGTTAGACTATACTCCTACTAACCCTTCTACCTTTGGAATATATTTTGCTACAACTCTAAGTTTACTTACCTCGGGTTGATAATTTAATTGAGGGTTTTTAGTGTGTTTTTAGTGCATATACAACACCCATCATTTTTGGCACCGTTGTTGGGGAGTTGTCTCAAGGTAATAAGTAGTTAGGAAATAGATCATTCTTAGACTTTAGCATTAGATTAGTGGCAGGGGAACTTTAAGATGAGAGGTAAGAACCTATGCATCTTCTATTGCAGGCTCCCTCAAACCCAATGGTAGTTTTTCCTTTTTGTTTTTGTTTTCTTTCATGAATAGACCTAGAAACCAAATGGTATCTTTTTCTTTTGTTTTTTCTTTCTTTCATGAATAGGCCTAGAGACCCATAAGGGAGATACATTAAATCTAAATCATACCTTTCAACCAAGGTTCCTTCCGATCTCTTTGGGGGAAGGAACATCCCGCTTATAAAATCTGCAGACCGATACCGGAAGATGGGAGCTAGCTCAACCCAAAGAGATAAAATAGTCTCTGAGAAGACTAACATAGGGAGCACTATAGAACAAGAAATTGAAGCATCAATCATATTGGGACAGGAGGCAAGACCACTCGAGTCTTCCACAAAACCAAACAACACAACCTTTTCTTTTACACCACCACCAGGAAATCCTAATTTTGAAGATATCATAGACCTTGGACAGGTGAATATTTTGTTTGGTAGTTCAACCAATGTGATTATCTCTCAAACTGACATAGAAACTTTGGCACCAATAATATCAACCGGCTAGAGTAGATTCCCAGACATCCAATCAGTAGGAAGACCTTTCAATCAAAGAGAAACCTTGTTCTCTTCAAAGATTAAACCACCTAGGTACTCTATTTTTTGAAACCAAGCCAACATGGGTGATCCGGAGGACCATAAAAATGTAAGAAATGAGGAAGAAGAAGAAACTGGAAACCAACCCGAAACTACCTTCGGATTTCTGATTTTGGACACCACTCCAAATGTCCACATGAAGAATATTCCTCTCTCAGTATTGCCTACATTTTATTGTAAAAAAGGTGAAGATACAGACACCTTCCTATTTGAATTTGACATCTTGTGCAGGAGCTACAACTATGTGCAAGATGCCCAGAAATTAAAACTCTTTCCTACCACCCTCAAAGACTCTGCACTAAGATGGTTCATGGGGTTGGGAGAATCTAGTATTAGGTCTTTGGAAGCCATGAAAGACATCTTTCTTAAGAAGTACCAAGACTACTAGAAGACCAAAGATTATCGTAATGACATATTTAAAATCCAACAGTTAGAAGATGAGACCCTCGAACATTATATGGAAAGGTTTGGTTATATCTCCCAAAAGTCAAAATACCATGACCTCCCAGAGGATGCCATTAGGGCTCTTTTTCTTAAGGGAATTTCAGAAGAATATCTAGAGATGTTTAACCCGATGGCATCAGGTGAAATCTCTCATAAACCATTTTCTAAAATATGTGAAATGTGTAAAAACTACTCAAGGAGCAGAGCCAAAACAGGAAAGAATGTTCGGGACCCTTACAATAGAAGCTTAAAACCAGTTAGTTTAGGTGGTATTACAAGAGCAGAGATAGGGAACCTTCTAGAAAAATTCAAGACAAACATCTTAAGCACAATAGGTTCCCATTTGGACACCCTTAAAATCAAAAAGAAACATGAGGAAGAAAATGCAACAATGAGCATATATTGCCCATGATGTAGGAGGAAGCATTCCTCAAGGGAATGCCCATTAGATAACATTTTAGTTTGTGGCTTCTGTATAGAAGACCGTGTGACTAAAAAATTTCCATCATTGCCCTATTTATTAGCCATCTATAGTATTGGATATCCTGGGGAGTCTTCTTATGCACCTAGGAGCCCATGGTAGCCTAGGAACCAACCCACATACCGAGATCCACAATCCCAAGTTCCACCCTATTATCAACAACAACAATAGTGGAACCCAACAGGTTGGAAAAATTGGTATACTCAATACCAACATCCTTGGCTTCAAGGATGGAGAGGAGGACACAATCAAGGAAACCCTCGAGCTCCACCTATCCCTATGTCCAAACATCCTTATCCTCAATTCCCACCGAACACTCTACAACTTATGCCAGGATTTGTTCCACCTCCTTTACCTCCTATTCCACAAAAACAACTGCTACAATATCAAAATGCAAGCTCCCCGAAACTGACACTATTACCGGCACAGCTAATACCGAATCCTAATAATAAGCCACCTCAACCTCTTCACAATGTTGAGATGCAAGCTTTCTCGACATATGTTATCACTCCTGTTCCATTACAGGAAATTCAACTAAGATTGGGAAAGGTTTTGGAAAGGCAGAGACCTTCAGTAGTCATCCAGGAAGAAGAAGAAGAAGAAACCACCAAACAACCCACAGATGACACTAGGTGGGAAGATGTTATTATCCCAAAGAATCAAGAACCCAAGCTTCCCCAAAATGAACCATCACAAATTACGAAGGTCCCTCCTTATCCAGACTGGTTGGTAATTGAGAAACCTACCACCCGATTGGAATTTGACATTTTGAATGAATTGAAAAATATTTTTGTCAATATTCCTCTACTTCAATCCATTAAATACATTCCAATCTATAGTAAGGTAGTCAAAGAATTGTGTAGTAAGAAGCCAAGTAGGAAGCAAAAGGACCCTCCTACAGTGCATTTGGTAGAAGGACTCTCCGAGTACATATCAGAGCAGCCAAAGCTAGCAAAATATGGGAATCCAGGAAACCTCGTAGTGACCACAACCATTAATGAGGTCTCCATTAGAAACACTCTCATAGACCTAGGAGCAGCCATCAATGTTATGACCGCTACTACCTTGGAGCAATTACAGTTACAACTACTCCTTCGACCTATCCAAACCATTTTGGAATTAGCAGATAATACTAGGGTTATACCTGAAGGTATTTTAGATGATGTCATGGTTACTTTAGCCTCATGGGAGTACCCAATAGATTTCCTTGTCATTCATTCAAAGGATCCTGCCAGAGGCCATCTCGTTATTTTGGGAAGACCTTGGCTAGCCACAGCCAATGTATTTATTGGCTGTAGAGAAGGAGAAATGACCATCTCAAATGGTCTCTCTATCCATAATCTCACCATTTACCCTCCATCTCAACCTATTATGGAGAATCTATGGTGGCTTGGACGTCCATACAAGAATGAGGACTGGGAAGAACCCATATTTCCAAGTGACCATGCATGGGCACTTCAGGAGCACACAACCGAAAATGTGCTAAACCAGTTCATTTTTGCTATCACATGTGTGGATTTTCCACAGTCTTTTCCCCAATTTGAGAATAAGTTTGGGGAATAATTTCAAGAACAATTAGACCCATCCATATTGTTTTCGAAATCTTTTATTTTTGAGATAGATGAGTTTGCCATGTCTTATACTATGCCCTACGAGATTAGTTCAGGGAAATTTTTACATATAAACTCTGGGCTAGATGCAGATCAACATAAACAGTTAGTAGATATCCTTAAAGAAAAATTAGGAGCATTTTCCTTGGAATACACTGACATGAAGGGTATACACCCTGACACATGCATCCATCATATATACACCTAGGGGGAAGTAACACCTGTTAGGAAACCCCAGAGAAGGATGAACCCAACACTTAAAGACATAGTCAAGGAGGAAATCCAAAAGTTGTTAAATTTTGGATTTATCTATCCCATCTCCGACAGTAAGTGGGTATCCCCGCTTGTAGTGGTTCCAAAGAAAGTGACCGGGAAATGGAGGATTTTTGTTGATTTTCGGGAACTCAACAAAGCCACTCTGAAAGACTACTTTCCTCTTCCTTTCATTGACCAAGTTCTAGACACCTTGTCTAGAAAGAAGTATTTTTCCTTTTTAGATGGGTACAACGGATACAATCAGATTCTTATAGCACCCGAGGACTAGGATAAGACTACTTTTACTTGTCCTTGGATCACCTATGCCTATAGGGTCTTACCATTCGGATTGTGTAATGCTCTTGGCACTTTTCAACGAGCAGTATTAGGGATATTTTCTGATTTTATTCATGATTGTGTGGAGATCTACATGGATGACTTCACAGTCTATGGAAATACTATCCAGGAAGCCTTAGACAACTTAGAAAAAATTCCTCATCAGATGCCAGGAAATGAACCTATCACTAAGACATGAAAAATGCAAAATGTTGTTAACTAAAGGAGTGGTTCTAGGACATCATGTTTCATCTGAAGGATAAAAGTCGATCCTGCAAAGATTGAGGTCATTGTTATATTTCCACCCCCCAAGACTCAGAAAGAGGTGAGAATATTTCTTGGACATGCCGGATATTACCGGCGGTTTATTGAAAATTTTACAAATATTGTTGCAACTATGTTTGGATTACTAATAAAAGATGTTGATTTTGTTTAAATTGAGCAGTGTTAAACTGCCTTTGAAACCCTGAAAGCTAAGTTGTCTGTGGCACCAGTTCTTAGAGGGACCAATTGGACTCCCCCATTTCATATATCCACTGATGCCTCTGACACTGCAATAGGAGGGGTATTAGGGAAAAAAGAGGACCAACAGTCCTATGCCATTTATTTTGTAAGAAAGAACTTTTCCCCTACCGAGTTGAACTATACAGTCACCAAGAAGGAATTCTTGGCAGTTGTTCATGCTATTAATAAGTTGCATCATTACATTATAGGTTATAAAGTATTTGTACACACTGATCATTCCGCCATTAGATTCCTCATGAACAAACCTATAACTAATGGCCAAGTGACTAGGTGGCTCTTGTTATTGCAAGAATTTAATATCAGTGTGCTTGACTAACCTGGAAAGGATAATGTAGTAGCTGACTTTCTTTCCTGAATAAGAAATGAGGATGATGATATCCCTGTAGATGATAGTTTCCTAGATGAGCATATTTTTTCCCTCTTTGTTAATACCCCATGGTTTGCGGATATGGCAAACTATCTAGCTACTAGGAGGTTACTGTCTCATTTGTCACCTCATAAAAAGGGGAAAATTATTACACAGAGTGTTAATTACTCTTGGGTTGGTCATGATCTTTTCCATATATGTCCTTATTTGATTATTCATAGATGTGTTCGAGAGGGAGAGGTACCTGAGATACTACGAAGCTGTCATGATGGACCATGTGGTGTCCATTTCTCTGACAAATGCACAACATATAAGGTATTACATTCGGGTTACTATTGGCCTAGCATTTTCAAAGATGCTGCCAAGTATGTGAGAATTTTTGATAGTTGCCAAAGGATAGGAAGACCTAAGTCAGCTGAAAAAATGCCTTTGCGTGCCCAAGTTATGATAGAACCCTTCGAAAAATGGGCCCTCGACTTTGTAGGACCAATTTCACCCATGTCCCATAGGAAGAACTATATTTTGGTTTGTACGTACTATGTCACCAAATGGGTAGAGGAAGAAGCCCTATTTAGGGCTACAAAGAAGTTTGTTGTCGAATTCATCTATGAAGACATATTTACCCGCTTCGATGTCACTCATGAAATTGTTACCGACCAAGGCACTCAATTCACTTCCAAACCAATGAAAAAGCTAACAAAGAAATATGGGATTAAACATCGTAAAACTTCTCCATACCACCCACAAGTCAATGGTCATGTAGGATCCACAAACAAAGTTCTGGAAGCCATCTTTGTTAACTCCCAAAATGAAACCGTCCTTTTGGTTGAGTTTTGTAATGGATAGCATGGCTATCAGTAGTGTCCTCAAGTTATTTTTGAGTTTTTTATAGCTGCAAAAAATTAGGTTTTGGTTTTGCTTTAGAAAAATTTGACCCATAAAGTCTTCTTTTCAAAATTTTCATTTTTCACTTTCCACAGCTAACGTGTGTCCAAAATTTGAATGTGCGCTGTGGAAAGTGGTGACTTTCAGCAGCTAATGGGCACTTTTCATAAGTCTTTGCGCTGTTGAAAGTGGTGAATTTCAAAATGTACAAGAATCAGTTTCGCGGGTCGCGCGCTGTTGAAAGTGCATACTTTCCACAGCTAAGGAGTGCCTTTTACAAAGTGGTGCGCTGTTGAAAGTGCATACTTTTCACAGCTAACAGGGGTTTTCCATGGGGTCACGCTCTGGCGTAAGTGGTAAGTATGAACAGTTGACAGAGGCGTTTTCCACGGGCCGTTGTTGAAGAAAGCGGGAATCACATGCATGATATCCACGTCTGAAGGTAATGATGATATGATCATCCCACGTCAGGCAAATCCAAATCATGCGCTGATGAGAGTGGGTAATGATGGAAACTCAACTTTTCACGCCAGAATAGGATTGCATTGCGAATCCGGCCCAGAAACTCATGCTCAACACTCATGGCATTCGAGATGGCAGGTTCGAGTTCAATGGTACTGGTACAGAGGAGGTACCGCCAGCCTGACAACATCAAATCGAATAGTGGTCTCCATATTAGACATCATTTCTGGGAGTCTGTTGAAGTTTCATTTGTTTCAAAACAGAGCTGAAGCCCGAACTTCTTTCAACAACGCAGAACCTCGGCTCGACTGGCAGCTGCAGGGGTTACAAATTGTCAGCATTTTCAAGCTACAAAATGGTGAGAAAACGCAGTGGTGCTCTACTCAAGAGAGAGATGGATAACCTATCCTTTTTACAAACACATCCAGAAGTCCAGAAGCATTTTTCGAATGTAGGGTGTATTTAATTCGTTGAAAGGTTGCAAGTTGGTTGCCACCAGGCTACAGCAGAAGCCTTTGCCAAGACTTTCGATGGCAATAAATCTCACGTTGGATCCATGGAAATTAGATTGGATGAGGCTGTCATTGCCATAGCTACAAGTTTGCCGAGAACCGGTCCGAGCTGGTTTAAAACCACTGCTCCCAAAAATTTGGATTTCAGAGTTTATTTGAAAGAGGGGTACAGCCACAAAGCATGGAAAAAAGGTATGCTAGTTTCTTATCTAGACGAAGAATGGCAGGAATTGTTCAAAGGGATCCAATTGTACATTACCTCGGAGGGAAGATATGATAAACTGATGATGTACCACTTCAAACTACTGGATCATTTCACAGGCAAGACCCCTCTTAATTTGCCTTATTTCCTACATAAAAGTTTGACTAAGGTTTGCAAGAATATTAGAGCTCAACCCTTGAGCATGAAAACTACTTTGTGTCACTTCGGCCTCATAAAATTGATTATCCTGGAGGAATTGAAACAACAGGGAAGGAGCTGGGAACATTTCCTATTCTGGGAAGGTTTTGAAACATAGAACCAGATTGCAAATGAACAGGGGAAGATTTCAAAGAAACAATCCTCTCCTCAAAGCAGTTCAAGAAAAATAAGGACCCTGCCAGGATCTTCAGAGGACAGAATTTCTGGAATGAAGCCCCTCAGGTCGAAGAAAAGGTTAAATTTTGAGCAAACCATAGAACAGACCACAGAGAAAATCACAGAGCAAAGTAAAGGGAAGAATATATTAAACTTGCCCTATTCAGATTCAGAATCTGAGCAGCAAGATCAATGCCCTATCACCAAGAGCACTGAGCAGTCAGCTGAGTGTGCACAGAACTATGAAACCTTCAATCAGACAGAACAGGGAGAATCATCAAAAAACTCAAAATCGAAGAATTCTCAAAAGATCAAGCATCTCAAGGAGTTAATTGCCCAGCAAGAGGTCTTGGAGTGGGTGATTAAAGAAAGGTATAAAAAGTTATCTGATAACTTCACCAAGACCAATGCTACATTTGAAATATTGGCTAAGGAAAGTGTTAGAGAGAATAAGATGAAGAAGAAACTCACCAAAGACTACAACAGCTTGTGGTGGCTTGCCAAACGCCTCAAAAGGTAGATAAGGAGGTTGAAACAAAAACTAAGCCAAAAAACCCATCCAGATTTTAAGGTACTCGCTCAAGTCGCCATTAATATGCAAGGTGAGAAATCGGATACCCACTGAGTTTTGTTTGAAATCAATTTTTGAGGTGAAAACTCATTTTGAGCGCAATCGGGACTTTCCCCAGCGCAAAGATATTATTTTATAACCTGTTAGCTGTGGAAAGTGATGGCTTTCAACAGCTAACCCACGAAAAATTAAAGGATTGCACTGTTGAAAGCTGGAAAACTAAGTTTTGAAGCTAAGGACAGGACAGTTCATTCCAAACGGGTTTTGAAGGGGCTTCAGTGTATCAGTGGGCTATCAGATCGCATGCAAGAGGTTCATCATCACGGATTCGAGAGAATTTTGGTAACACATGCAAAACCATTTCCTCAAAAATAGACCATAAACGTTGGGAAATCCAACAGTCAAAGACAGGTGTCCTGCTATTTTTCACCACATTGCAGATACCAAGAGCTGAAGGATGCAGATGGCGATTTTAGAGATTGAAGACAGTTCGACTATTAAGTTTAGTTGTTAAAGACTTTATTTTCAAGTTGTTTAGATAGAATTGAGTTGTCTTTATTAAATACAGATCC
>JASDQU011403749.1:53623-70673 GCA_032191745.1 Picea mariana
AACCATGCCTACTTCGGACCCTATCCAAGTGTCCTCCGATCTTGAGAGCCCTCACAAGAGACCTAGGGAAGTTTCTGCAGATGAATTAGAGCCACTAAGAAAAACAAAATCAGAACCTAACTCTCCTTACCAATCCCCCATCACTCCTACTTCACCCATGCCTACTCTAGATCCTAAAACTGATAGATTGTCCACATCCCTCAAAGGATCTAAGACTTTGTTGGCACTAGGCCAAAGTGGAAAGAAGGACAATCATGGGAAAAAAAGCATGCAGGAAATTGAAGTGATAACTGGCAAAAGATCAGCACGATCGAATGCAATAAAGTGTGCACAAAGGATTGTGACAGCTGGAGGACGAACAACACACGCATGGGAGAAAAACCTAGAGTAAGAAGGGTTAGGGTTTTGGTAATATTCTATAAGTGGTTGAAGAGCTCGAAATGTATAAATATAGATGCAAAAGTATCATATAGGGTTGCTATTATGTTAGTTTTTATGGGGATTACGATTGTTATTGAGTGATTTCAAGTATTGTTGTTGTTTTAGAGTATAGGCGATATGTAAAGGGTTTTGAGTGTTATGAACCAATTTTTGTAAACTGTTGAGCAAGGAAGATACGAGGGAAGGTATATCTGAGGATTAGATCACATGCTATAGAGCCTGGTGCGATCTAGTTCGCCTCACAGAGATCTTACCTAGTTTTGTGGAGAATTGTAAGCACGCAGTGCAAGGAAATCAAGAACTACCATAATAAAAGAGCCAAGAGACAAATCTTTGTGGATGTAGCCTAGGGAGGGGTGAACCACGGTAATATCTGTGTAATAATATGAATGCATGCATGTCTTTCCTTTCTGTTAGCAATTAATGGTTGAATTTGATGAGCGAGTTAATACATTGGCGTGAATTTGTTCTACTTTGCTGGAATTATACTGTGTAATATATGTATGTGACTTCAGAAATAAGTAGATTGTCATACCAGTCTATAGAACAGGGACTTGATCAAGAAACCCTTTATCCCCTACTCTATCCTAGACTGTAAACACTTGAGTCTTATAGTCACCCATTTAGAGCTATCTCAGGTGAGACTGCGCAGCACCTCTTGGGTGTTGTGTTGCCTTCTGGTTTACCAGGAGGGCCGATAGTTTTAGAGGCTTTGTTGGAATCCCAAATGACATGAACCCTAGGTCAATAACTCAGATAACCCAAGAAGGGAACTGAAAAACCAACAAATGGTTCCGTTTTCATGTTAAGATGAACAAGATAGGACTGAGTAGATGAGATAGAGTGGACAAGAACCATCAAAGAATCAATGAGCTATTAGAAGGGAATGTGGATAACTTGGAACCCCATGAGAGAAGAAATCGAGGGTTGGTTGAGAACTAGAGAGCTAGAATTTGCACACAAAGACAATAGAAACCCTAGAATTACACTACGCAGATACCTGGATAAATACGTGTTTACGGATTTACACGAAATCTTTTTCTGTGATTTTCCGCATATACTACAAGAGTGGATCTTAAGGTAAATGGATAACCACCCGACGAACCAAATTTGACAGCTAGATTGGACTCCAATACAGATTCAACAACTACAGTAGGTGAACAACAAATTCACCCATGCAGTAGACTTTTGTCTTGACAGTATTGTGGCAGGATGCATCACAGAGTTTGCGGTAGACACAGCAAAGTCATGCAATGCAACCAAGAAAGAATTTCTACAAGGACCCAGAGGAAAGTACATTCTATCCATGTATACTTCTATTAAGATACTGCTATATAAGAAAGGTGTAATGACAATGGAATCAGAAAATTAGACTTCCCTGCATGCATGGGGAAAGGGGGGAAGAACTGATAGAAAGAGGAGGAATGGAAGGAGGGCAGGATAAAGAGAAGAAGGAGGAGAAACCCTTGGACCTGATCTTGATGGATGACGACCAACTCAAGTGGATCTTGGCATCATCAGGAACAACGCATAGTGGAGTACCCTACCAATATCAGATAAACACCAAGAAGAGATTCGTAGCCAAAAGGGAGGGCTTGGAGAGCAATGAGGAAGAGGTAGAGGATCTCCAGGATGTGGAGCAAATTGAGGAAATCCTGTGTGCCACCTATGAGAGGAAAACAAGAGGCCCAAGAACTAGAGGAGAAGACAACCACCCCATTCATATCAATGTTAGTGTGGAACCCATAAACCCATGTGAGACCAATACACCAACGAGAACACCACAATTTAGACAACCAAAGATCAGAGGAAGTCCGATAGAAGGAAGTCCATCTACACAAGGGTCCACAACTAGAGGAGCCAGTTCAGGTAATATTAGTCAAGTATCCACACCGCGCGGAGGAGGCAGTAGTTCAGTACTCAGAATGGCAGGACACGACCCTACTATCACATTAGCAGAGTTTCGAGGAGAAGTAGTAGAAGACCCTGAGAAGCATCTATTCATTTGCGCCAAGATCTAGGAAGCAAAGAAGATCACTGATGACAACACCAAACTCATGTAGCTAGTGATCATGCTAAGAGACCGTGCACTAGATTGGTACATGAGTCTAGACACGAACAATGCTCCTAGGACGACAAGGACACTAGATAACATTAAGAAAATCTTGATAAATGAGTTCTAGAAGCCGAGCTTAGAGAATCAGTATATGAAATAAGACAGAAACCGGGGGAATCAATATGGGAGATTGATCAAAGATTCAAGCAATTAAAAGGGAAGTTAAAATACCTTATGATTGAGATGAAACATCGACACCTGTTTTTCAATTCACTACTCCCATACTTAAAATATCCACTATGACAACATAATTTTCAGACACAGGTAGAGGCTCTACAGGAAGCCTTGCAATTGGAAGAGAATCAGTACCAGCAAACGGACCTAGCTATCGAAGAACTGAAAGAGGATCTGAAGAACTTAACATTTCAGTTGAACTAGAATAAGAACAAGAACAAACGAGAAGTCATTTGGTGTACCACATGCAAGACAAAAGGACACCACAAAAATGAATGTCCAATGTTCGCGTAGTATATGGAAATAGGGATGCCAAACCCGCTACCACAGGGGGGACTATGGTGCGAAATATGAAAGAAACAGTGTCATGACCCTTACCATTGCACGATGATGTAGAAATACCAAACAGTCTTAAATAACTCATACTGTACCTTTTGCAAGTCAGTCGGCCACAACGACAAAGATTGTAGAACTGTGGAGTTGATGCAGGAAAAAACATCAAATGCATACAGGGTACAAGCAAAAATGATGACTGGGTAGGTAATGCCATAGTTCACTCAAGTCTGAACACCATACAACACTGCGTAGCAACATTATAGTACTACGCAACAACCTTACAATAATGTGCAGCCACAGTACAACCCGACACAACCCCAGTACAATTATGCACAGTATAATTAGGGACCACAATATAACATGCCATGAGGTGATCGCCCAAGCTATAGAGGAGCAGGACGAGCCAGAGGAGGTTTCATACATGGGAGAGGACCAGTCACATGTCACAACTGCCAACAACTAGGACATTATGCACAGGAATGCCCACTGCCACCAGCGACCTGTATGTATTGTCGCGCATCGGAACACGATACAGAGGAATGTCTGACATTACTTGTAAATATCCAGGAAAAAAGGAATTAGAATAACTAGAACGTTCAGTGGATTTCAACTGAAGCAAGGGATGATGAACAAAACATCAACATAGTCACTCGAGGAGGAACAAAAACAAGAAATGACGCAGTTCGACAGGAACCAACACACAACCAATGGGTAAAGAAGAACAATGACTCCAAGAAGCAGTTCGACGCACATAAGGAGAAGGAGATCTTTACAGAAGCTTGACAAGAATTCCAGAAGGAGGACATAGTGGCGACTGCACAATAGAGCAAGGAAGCTCCAAAATACGAAATGTCACCATCACTGGACCATACCAGCAGAATACAACCCAAGGAATAAGTAAGTACTATCAAAGACTTCTTGCAATCATGCATCAAAGTGTTAAGTGATCCTTCATTTTTCAAAATATTGCAAAACATCCTAGAAAAATGTAGCAGCGAGACAGAACAGAAGCCAGAACTGAAAACTGTCAACCACCTACACACAAGAAGAAGAAAAAGTAGAGAATTTAGACTAAATGCTAACATTGGGGATTTCAATATTGGATATATTATACTAGATCTAGGATCTGAAGTGAATGTACTACCAAAAACTACATGGCAATGTATGGGAGAACCTACACTGGGATACTCAACTGTTCAATTGAAGCTAGCAAATCAACATAGAAACCTCCCAATAGGTAGACTGAAAGGGGTAACGGTAGATTTGGATGGTGTGCACACTAAGGCAGACTTTGAAGTCATCGAAGTAGTAGACGACACAACACATTACCCAACACTACTTGGTCTGGATTGGGCATTCGACAACCAGGCCATAATTAACTTAAAAACCAAAAAAATGACATTTGAGTTAGGGGACTACAGGGTCATAGCCCCACTTGACCCATCAGAGGGTGAGAGGTTCATAGAACCCACTTGTCTGGATTTAGAAGAGATCAACCAGTTGTACAGAACAACTGTGCTTGATACAGACTACATAAACCCAACTGCAGATGGGGTACTCAATTGGCGGAGCATTACTTCATACACAACAGACTCAGACACTGGGTTAGAAAACTGGCAGCAAAGACTACACGAAATACCCATAAGAAGGTGTGCCAGAATAGACCATGCAGTAAGGTGGATTGGCATAGAAATCAGAGAACCACCTAGTTTTCACGAGCTAAATGATTTGGAAACTTTCTTGACACAATATGAAGACGAAGTATTAGAAAACTAGAGATTGTTAGCACTGGATTTAGCACTAAATGCTACACCCTCAAGATGGTGGGGTGCACATAAAGGGACAATCACAGATTGGTACTAATGCAAACGATTACTACACATAAGGTTTAGCACAGAACACATATGGAACAACCGACAGAAATATGATGGACTTGGAACATCAGGAGAAAATTTGGAGGCATGTAAAATGTTGTGGAAAAGGATGCCACCAGAAGAATGGTCTCACCACTTCATCCATACCTTAGAGGGCATACCATCGAATTGGTATATGGACCAAGAAATGCGCAAAGGAACCAAGACATGGACGACACTCCAATAGAACTTTACAGTCACTTTCTCCTTCGAGCATGAGAAACCCAACATAGACACGACCCTGAAACAAATCAGAGACGTCATATTCATTCCAGAACTAGAAGTGGAAGTTATCATAGAGAAACAATAGTAGAATAAGAAGACAGTCAAGGAACTACTATCATGCTACCATGCACAGGAGGAAGCACTGGATGAAGATGATCCACACAACATTCAGATCGAAGAAGTCGAAGGCGAGAGAGATGTGGAAGGTCCACCCTTAGAGTCAAAGTTCATCTCTGGGCCACTTAAGATAAAAAAGGTTAACATCGGGACTGTCAAGAATCCCAAAATGGCTAGCATTGGGGATTATTGGGACGAACAGACACTAGAAATCATCACATAATTGTTGCGCGAATACAACGACCTTTTTTCGACAACCTTTACAGAAATGAAAGGAATAGCTAGAGAACTAGGAGAAATGAAGATACCAATCAGATCTGATGCGAGACCCATTAAACAACGAAACTATAGAATAAACCCCATCTATAAATAAAAAGTTAAAGACGATATCGACAGGATGCTCGAGGCCGGCATCATCGAACCAGTTGAAGAATCAAAATGGAGAATCCCGATGGTAGTACAGGACAAGGAATAGGGATGAGGGATCAAGATATGCATCGACTTGAGGAAGTTGAACGTTGCATGCCTACACAACCCATTCCCCACACCATTCACAAACAAAGTACTCAAGAACGTAGGAGGCCACGAACCTTACGNGATGGTAGTACAGGACAAGGAATAGGGATGAGGGATCAAGATATGCATCGACTTGAGGAAGTTGAACGTTGCATGCCTACACAACCCATTCCCCACACCATTCACAAACAAAGTACTCAAGAACGTAGGAGGCCACGAACCTTACTCATTCACGGATGGATTCTAGGGATATCATCAAATTAAGATAGCACATGAGGATAGACATAGGACCACCTTTGTGACCAAATGGGCATATTATCAGTATACAGTCATGCCATTCGGACTGAAGAATTCACCTGCAATATTTTCTAGAGTGGTCATTGCAACCTTTAAGGAATTCATCCATTAATTCCTCGAAGTATACCTAGATGATTGGACAGTTTATAGCCTGTTGAAAAACCATGTGGAAGTTTTAAGACTAATTCCAGAACAATGCAGACAACGCCAGATATCATTGAATATCAAGAAATGTATATTTTGAATACCATTTGGGATACTATTGGGACACATAGTATGCAAACAAGATTTTCTAGTGGATCTGGCCAAAATCCCAGTCATTGTTAACCTACCAGCACCAAAAACAGTCTGTCAACTAAGAGAAACATTAGGACATACGAGATATTACAGGAAGTTCATCAAAGTCTATGCACAGATTACAGTGCCAATGGAAAAACTTTTAAGAAAGTATACAAAGTACCAATGGAACGACGAATGCCAACATGGTCTAGATACCCTGAAGGATAAAATGGTTACTGCACCTATATTAGTATTTCCAGATTGGGCGAAGACATTTCATGTACATGTAGATGAATCAACAATAACACTTGGAGCTATCTTAGTGCAACCAAGAGTAGGAGACTTGGATCACCTTATAGCATTTGCAAGCAGAAAACTATCAAACTCTAAACAAAATTATAGCATGACAGAAAGAGAAGGCCTAACTATGGTTTACGCACTACAGAAATACAAACATTACCTATTGGGAAAACACTTTAAGATGTTTACAGATCACTCAGCCCTAAAATACCTAGTCAACAAACCAGTGTTGGGGGGGAGAATCTATCGATGGTTACTGCTATTTCAAGAATTTGACTTTGAAGTAATAGTCAAACTAGGAAAATTGAATGTAGGACCTGCTCACCTATCGAGGGTCACAAATGGAGAGGAACCAATGAATTTGGAAGACAACTTTCCATATGCACAACTATTTTTGGTACAGATTGCTGATGATTATTTCACAGAGATTATCTAGTACTTGAGCACAGATGCCGCACTGCAAGAATATACCACTGCGCAGAAGAAGATCCTGGTAGTCTATGCAACCGACTATCAATTGATCGCAGGGCATATATACAAAATGGGTGTAGATAGCATCTTACGAAGATACTTACTAGACCAAGAATGACCAAGAATTTTAGCAGAATCCCACAAAGGAATAACAGGAGGGCACTACTTAGGAAAATATACCATGCAGAAGCTACTATGTACAGGATTATGGTGGCCAACGGTACATAGAGACTCGAAAGAGTACTGTCAGCAATGCGATGTCTGTCAAAGGGTCGGAAAACCCAATAGAAGGGACGAGATGCCACTACGACCGCAAGTGACACTTTAGGCATTTGAAAAATGGGTAATAGACTTTTTGGAACCCATTAACCCACCCACCAAGAGAAGGCAAGATATATTATTACCATGATGAAATACTTAGCAAGATGGGCGAAAGCCGCACCAGTAAAATATTGCAGTGCAGAAATAGTGACACATTTTCTATTTGAACAGGTAATTACCAGATTCGGGTGCCCAAGAATTTTGATGAGTGACCAAGGAACACACTTCATAAACAACGTCATCCAAGCGATGCTCAAAGAGTTTGAAGTGCATCACCAAAAAAGTATACCGTATCATCCACAGGAAAATGGCATAGTATAAGCCTTCAACAAAATTTTAGAGAATGCCTTGAAAAAAATATGTAACGTTAACAGGGATGATTAGGACCTCAAGGTACCAGCAGTATTATGGGCATA
Organism: Picea mariana; assembly: GCA_032191745.1. Taxonomy (NCBI): domain Eukaryota; kingdom Viridiplantae; phylum Streptophyta; class Pinopsida; order Pinales; family Pinaceae; genus Picea; species Picea mariana. Next base: position 61,546 of record JASDQU011403749.1, read on the forward strand.
TAGAACCACATGCAAAAAGTTGACAGGCCACACACCATTCAAACTAGTCTATGTTCAAGAAGCAATAGTCCTATTAGAATTTCTAATACTGAGCCTATGTGTAGAAACTATCACACAAATGACAGAACGAGGCATAATACAGGAAAGATTGAATTAGTTACTGTCGATGGAGGAAGACCGAATCTTGGCAGGATTCCATCAACAAGTATAGAAAGCAAGAGACAAATCTTGGCATGACTGCCACATAAAGAGGAAGATGTTCAAAGAAGGAGATCTAGTATTGCTCTATGATAGTAAAGCGTTGTAGCACACAGGAAATCTTTGGATGCATTGGTTAGGACCATATGAGGTAAAAGTTGTCATAGACGGAGGAGTTGTATAGTTAAGAGATATAGCAGGCGCAGACCTCAGAGGAATGATCAATGGGAGTCAACTGAAGTTATACAAAGACAGTCGACCACCCACCGCATAGTAAAAAAAAAAAGCCTAAAAACAATGCGCAGCGTGATGAACAAGCTGCATACGAAACACAAAGCCAATGAGGGAAAACACAACGACCATATAGAAAAAGGAAACAAGCAGGAAAAGGAAAATTCAACAAAAGCATGCTGACAAGACAACACAAGGTAGAGTTAAATAAAGGCAAGGACAGATGGGATGTCGCACTAAATGAGCTAACTGGAGATGATAGAGTAGGTGTAATGGCAAGTACGAAACATTTGTGGATGCATTGAACCTACACTTATGGGGAATTAATCACATAGGGTAGGAAGCATCCTCAACAAGCTTCATGGAACACCCATACAACACACGAGCACAGAAGCAGTTAGTCTATTTGCAAAAGGAGAACCGAGAAAGAGAAATAGCAGCTCGAACGCACAAAGCAAGATTGCAGAGCTTATCCAAGCTATTCGAAACAAGAATACGTTTGAAGGGAACCACTATGGCACTACCAAAACCGGTGGAAGCAAGCCAGATAGCCAAGCGAACTAGGGTGCAGACTATGTCACAAGGACCATGGGAAGAAAATGAGAAACAACCACTGGAGATCATTGATATTAACAAAATCTCGTCGCCAGAGGAAATCCCAGTCGAATCAACGCCGATCTAGGAAGAGATATTGCAGCCCCAAGAGAAATCCATGAAATACGACATGCCAGCAGTGACGCAGGAGCCTCAGAATGAAGCAGTAGGAACCCATCAGGAAGGACAACCAGGAAATGTTGAAGCAACCATGGAAATAAATGGAAGTAGAAGTACAACCAGACGTTAAATACCCATCCTAGATTTTTCTTTTTCGTCCGAGACGACTGGAAAAATGGGCAAGGCATGAGAAGAATGGATAGCGAAGGAGAAACCAGAAGTTGTTGGAACTTTGAACTAACCAACACAGTAGGATGACAGGATTCAGATACTGATCTCACCTCAAAAGAAACCAACTGCAAAGATTGTGCTATCTCGCATACCAGATGGAATACAGGTGGACTCATAGTTATTGGATCACGTCGAGAAGCTCAAGTTTTCTAACCATGACATAGCAGATGTAACCAAATATCCAGATCTTTCACCACAAGTCTTTATGGAGACAATAGTCGTGAACCCTCTCGGAGGAACTATCACTAAGCCACACAAGTGGGCAGCTGGACTGGACATAACCATAATCTTATGATTGATGAAGATACCACACTTTTGTAGAGGCCAATATGTGACAGTATGCATCAAGCAACTGTTATCAGTTACGCATGGAGGGGATGTATGGCTGGAAAAACCTGTCCCTATAACTATTGAACTTATTGCACAAATAATAGGACTACCCATCCAAGGTATGGATCCTGCATTGATTCTGGACAACAAGACTAAGGAAAAAGCATTGGCAGAAGAGATGAAGAAGAAGTATGGCACCGACAGAGGAACAAGAGGCATTATAATCAAGCGAATTAATGATGCTTCTACAAAACTGGGTGCAAATATCTTAGCCTGCAAACTGCTAAAAAAATGTCGCAAAGACGAAGTACTGGCAGGAGTCATCGTTGTTGCAGCTCAGTGCGCAGAAGGCACCTTCATGAGCTAGGTGCCATACCTATCAAACTTGTTCCAAGTAGACTGCAAAGATGCATAGGGCATAGGTATGGAATTTCATTACTCATGGCTGATTACTCTCATAGCTTTCATGGGATGGAAAGAACCGGACCACATCATATTTTGTACCACACCACAGCCAGGAGGAGCAAGATATTGTGTCCTAAAATCCATGCCACTGGCCAAGCATAAGAAGGAGAATGAAATTATATTCGAAGCTTACCTATGGGAGATACAAGAGGCCATCAACCAAGCATGGAGAATAACACCAGAAGCTGTCACATGATACAGGGGCATTGCCAATTTTTGGGCTAGGCGACAAGCCATGTGGATACAACCAAGGTAGGACCCACATAAACAGTGGCTACATATGTACTACTGCATCACCGAGGGTGATATCGCCATGATAATCAATGAATGGCCTGATGAATGGAGGATTCCAACTATACCCAGGGAAGTACCAACACAAATAGGAGAAGGAGGGGCCCCGCAAGTGGAAGCATAGCCTCCAAAAATCCCAATACCCAAGAAACCAAGAATGGGCCAAATCAAGTCGACTCAGGCAGAGGGCGACTCAGAGAAGCTAGGGACCCAGAAGGGGAGAACAAAAACCACTCAGTCGACCAATGGACATAAGAAACCAGCTGAGGGAGTACAAGAAACCGTGACAAAACCCATGACATAGGAACTAGGGGGAACTAAGAGACCAACAGTATAGGAAACAAGTGTGTGCAAGAAATCAAAGGCACAATGAACACCACCAGAATACACAATCACAGAGGATGATGGCGAGATGATTTCTAGAATGGTCCAAGACTACCTCGCAGAGGATTTCGATTATGCAACGCACCATAGGGATAAACTGCAGAAGGAACTGGCAGAAATGGGACAACTCCTGAAGAAATTCGGAGAAGCCCATATTATGACTAGAAGTAGAAGCATAGAGCCATCGATCACATAGACCATAGAAGGGATAAAGGTAGGAGAACATGACTTAGTTATTCTAAAGAAACATTCCATGGTCTACATAAAGCCTAGCATGATGAGAGTGGATGAGATTGTGGGACAGACACCACTGAAGGATTTGGATCAGATTCAATTGGTCTTAAAACGAATGTCATAAAAGGCCTTATACCAATTGTAGGTCAGCGTCGAACACGAGATACAGTCTTGAGCACATAAAAACTTGGTCGATCTACAACAAGAAACAAAGAAGTGGGAAACACTGGAAACAATTTGTGCGTAGGCCAAATATGAAACTTAGTAGGAGAAGGAACACAGAGTGGAAGAAATTTTTTGGAAACTTCCAACTACTGCACAAGGAAGTGAACTCCCAGCTATAGAACAAATCGATCAGATTGCGCAGGCAATTGATCAGTATCAGAAGGAGATCGAGACTCTCCATGGATAGATTAGACCGACAACTCCACCAGCAGTGAAGGAGAAAAGGAAGTAGAAAGCAACAGTGAAACTACAGGAGCTAGAAAAATAGGTCAGCACAACAACCGACTTACTAGATAAAGTAGTGCAACTCTGGACAAAGCTGGAAGAGGATCCAGAGGTCCAACGATAGGACAAGGAGGAGGAGAGGATCAATGTAATGATCTAAGAATTCAAGAAGCAACAAAAGACCATCCCAATTCTAGAAGGGGTCAAGGGGACACAAGAGTTAAAGAAGTTATAGGCATAACTTCTCACTGCGCAAACACAGAAACAACATCGTCAGGCTCAAATAGAACCGTTGCAAGAATAGGTAGCAGAAGTACTTGCGCAGAAAGAAGAAGCCAGAACACAGTCAGCACAGAATCAGCTAGAATATGCAGGACTGATGAGTGAAGAAGTGGCAGTGCAAACAGTCGATATCATCAAGGAGAAAACTGTGCAGGCACTGACAAATGCAATAGAATTGCAGGAAAAGTTCCAGATAATCACTAGGGAGATCGAGGAAGCATAGCACAATTAGGTGACTCGGGATGAGTCCCATGTCAGTGTTGGGGGACTTTTGGCACCAGGACAAAGTGGAAAGAAGGATGATCATGGGAAAGAAAGCGTGCATGAAACTGAAGTGACAACTGGCAAAAGATCAGCACGTGCAAATGCAAGAAAGCATGCACAAAGGATTACGACAGTTGGAGGAAGAAAAGCACGTGCATGGGAGAAAAACCTAGCGTAAGAAGGGTTAGGGTTTTGATAATATTTTGTAAGTGGATTAAGAGCCCTAAATGTATAAATATAGATACAAAAGTATCATATAGGGTTGATCTTATTTTAGTTTTTATGGGGATTACGATTGTTATTGAGTGATTTCGAGTATTGTTGTTGTTTTAGAGCGTAGGCGATATGTAAAGGGTTTTGAGTGGTATGAACTGATTTTTGTAAACTGTTGAGAAAGGAAGATATGAGGGAAGGTAGATCTAAGGATTAGACTACAGGATGTAGAGCCTGGTGCAATCTAGTTTTCCTCACAGAGATCTTACCCAGTTTTGCGGAGAATTGTAAGCGCACGGTGCAAGGAAATCAAGAACTACCATAATAAAAGAGCCAGGAGCCAAATCTTTGTGGATGTAGCCCAGGGAGGGGTGAACCACGGTAATATCTATGTAATATGATGAATGCATGCATGTCTTTCCTTTATGTTATCTTACAATCACCCATTTAGAGCTATCTCGGGTGAGACTGAACAGTACCTCTTGGGTGTTGTGTTGCCTTCTGGTTTACCAGGAGGGCCAATAGTTTTAGAGGCTTTGTTGGAGTCCCGAATGACATGAACCCTGGGTCAATAAATCAAATAACCCAAGAATTGAACTGACAAACCAACAACGTTCCTCGGAGATCACCAATTCTGCCCCAACTATAGAGAAGCTACAAAAATAAAACCATCAACTTCTCCAACAATTGGAAGAGAGGAAGACAATAGACACACACCTTCATCATGATAATGCAATCCTTCAGGAAAAATTTAACTCCCTTCAATAGTTGGTTGATGGGAAGACCAAATCCAACTGCAGCCTCAAATCACATCTAAAGCAACACAAGAGGCACACAACCAGGTCTTCACAGCAAGAAGGAGAAGTTTCCAAAGTTGATCCTCCTCAGCAAGCCTAGTCACGAGGGGTAACTTCTTTTTGTTTCCAGTGGGACCTCCAAAATCGTAAGTGTGGGGGTAATGTTGGGCCCAAGAAATGATCACTTTTATGATGGTTATTATACACTTTTTCCGAATGTATATATGTGTTTTTCTCATTTTGAAGGAGCTTTTTGAAGAATTTTATGATAAAACGATATGATGTACACCAGGTACGTGTGATTCGTGATTAATGACATTATTGAGTATAATTCATCATGTTTTTATGCTTCCAAGGATCTGATTCATGTTTTTTTTTTGTTACAGGGTGAAAACACACAACGTTTCTGCTTCTGGCACTCCTTCCAGCACTCGTTCTGGTACCCGATCCGACACTACGTCCAGCACTGCGTATTGCACAAAACGGAGGGCGACTTGGCAGTTATGGTATTGGCGTCGAGTGATGGGTGAATCAGGAACATGGGTTTTGTTCATGCTTGCCCCCTTTAGCTACTGAGCTTCCAACAACTCAGTTTTAGTTGTTCAAGAGGGCGATTATTGACTTGCTCTGTTTTATCAGTTAGGGCATCATTTAATGAAAATTGTTGAATTTAGAAGTGGTTCGACCCTCCTATGGTCGAACACTTGGTATGCAAACATTATAAATACCACCGAGGGGGTTAGATGATTGTTAAGTAGTAGAAACATCAGTGTGAATAACAAAAATACGATTTTACTCTGTTTTTCTATTTTACATTGCCAGATTATATAAGGACTGTGTTTTTGAGTTTTCATGGTGAATTTGAATTGCTGAGTTCGTGGTGCGCTTTTAGGAAGTGACCACGACTTGCTGGGGAGCCCACCAGTGGTATGGTAACTGTTCTTTGTGTTGTTTATGCATTTCATAATTTAGTTGTTTTCTTTATTTCCTATACATGCATTTTTATTGTGTTAATTAGTTTGTTGTTATAATTTAATTGATTTTATTCTCTTTTACAGGTTAGAATGATGAATTGTGTTAGCATGCATTGATCTTGTAGTTAGGAATGGATTTGCAAATCCCTAGACTAACCCTATTCGCAATTAGATATTAGATTATATTTGTATTTATGATTTTAGAATCAAGTTTAAAACAGAGTTTTAATTAGAATAGAACAGAGTTTTTATTTGAGTTTTCTTTGACAAGGATTTGATGGATGGATAGAGTTAATTTCAATTTTTAATGATAGATTGTTTATCTCAGTTTTATATAGATCTTTCTTACTTAGTTTTTGGCTAATACATTTGGTAGTTTACTTTTTAATATCATAGTTTAATTTTTGTTCTTAAGCATTTTCTTATTGTAGTTTGAACTTTGAATTGCTAGAATAGATGTAGCATAGTTTCATTTATGTAATTTCTTTCCTAGACTTAAATTGCAATTGTATTTCTTAGTTAATGATTGAGTTAAGTATGAATTTTGCTTACATAGAGTAGAAGTACAATGATGATCTTGTTATATTGTTGATGGTTAATAAATGAATATGCAGGGTAATTGATGATTGTTTTGTCATGGCTAAATTCTCATTGGATTGTTTAATCCATACCTTTCACTTTGCTATTGAGATCAATGTTGAGCTTATACCACTTGAATTGTCCTTTGTTGTCAAGTGTCATCGAGATATCATTTGACATCGAAGACATTCACACAACCACCAACATTATATTTGAGTTTTTCATAGATTAAAGATAGTTTCTTGTTTTCGTAGATTAAAGATAGTTTCTTGCTTTTGTAGATCAAAAGATGTAGTTTCTTGCTTTCATAGTTGAGAAGATAGTTTTATTGCTGCTGTAGGATAGATAGTCTTTTCTTTGATAGATTAGATAGTAGTTTGTTTATCATAGATTAAGAATTAGTTGTTAGTCCTTCTTGCTTTCGATTAAATAGATTTCCTTTCATGAATTAGAAATAGTTTTGAATTAAGAATCTAGTCCAGTTACCTCTTAGGCTAGATAGTTGTTCAATGAGAAGTTTTCATTTGATTACTTGCAGTAGAAGTTATCTTAGAGTAGTTAGTTGTCTTTTGCTTAATTGTATATTTGCTTTAATAGGTTAGCTAGTTGTTTTGCTTACTTTTCTATTTTCTTTAATAGGTCAGTTAGTTGTCTTTGCTTGCTTGTTTACTTGCTTTAATAGGTTAGTTAGTTGTCTTTGCTTTCTTGCTTATTTACTTTCTTTCATAGGATAGTTTCTCATTGAATATAGGTTGGCAAGTTAAATTAGTTTGATTTTATCATTTTCTTATTGTTAGGCTTAATAGTTTCTTTTGCTTATTGCTTACTATTGAACTAGTTTGCTTCAAGTAGGGTTTTTACTTGTTTTCTTAGGACTATCCATCGATCCTTGGCCCAAAAGTACTTAGGTTACATAGTTTAAAGTTGCTTAGTAGGGTTTTCTCATTAGATAGCTTTGCTTGAATATATTAGCCTTATATAGCTACCTTATTTAGTTAGACTATACTCCTACCAGCCCTTCTACCTTTGGCATATATTTTGCTACAAATCTAAGTTTACTTACCCTGGGTTGACAAATTAATTGAGGGTTTTTAGTGTGTTTTTAGTGCATATACAACACCCATCACCTGCCACACCACCAAGTTGAAATAATCCACAAATCCACGTATGAACAGTGTGCTCCATGTCTCAAACTAGAGACCATGTAACCTGTTGCCACTTGCAACCATCGTTGTAGCTCCCTCTTAGAGCTAACTCATCAACACTGGTAAAAATCCCTCTCAGAGCTGTCACTTGTGACCTATCCGAACAGGAACAAGAAATCTACAACCAATTGTAGCAACTGTATGTCTCAAATATGATCCCCCTCTCTTCACATCCCAAGCTCTAATCCCATGTCAATTTTCACATGCAACTCTATGTGACTAATTTTTCAGATATGAAAATTGCTTCCTAGTGAGATAACAGTAAACCCTAGATGTTATCACTAAACAATTTTACACTAAAAATTATGAGAGATGAATCATCAATACACATAAGACAAAAAAAAATTGTTTTGTAACTTTGTTAATTTTAGAAATTTTGAGGGCAAATCCAACCCTCCCATTCAATACAATTTCACCAAAAATATGAGGACAACCTTGTCCTCCAATAACCAGAAAATTAGAAAAACCAAACCTCAACAAATCCCTGGGAATTCTTCTACCCACAAATCTATTGCAGACCACCTATACAGCCTATTGATGTCACCTATACTACTATTGATGTCATTCTATATAGACCTACTCTTTCCCAGTAAACCTTATACAAACATATGTGATTCACCTTACTGCAACCCGGGTACATACGCGATTGTTCCCACTACAACCCACATACATACATGACTGTGCCCACTGCAACCCGTGTGCATACGTGATTCACCTTCCTGCAACCCATGTATATACATGATTGTGCCCACTACAACTCATGTACATGTATGAAAAACTTGGATTTCTTCGCACGTGCATCCTTTTTCTCTCCTAGGAAAATTTTTATAGAGTTGCATACCTTCCTTTGATGAGACTGCCAAGCCTCCTAGCACAAGTGCAGACTCGCTTGTGCTAGCTCCATCATCTCTCCACACTCTACACAATGAAATGTCACAATAAACTCTCTCCTTTATATAAAAGTATTACGAATCACCATAGAAGCCCCTCCACAAGTCAACATCAAATTATACTTTCTTCTGGGCGTGAAGCCCCAACACAAACCCACAAATCCCTTCACCAAACCCATGAATCCCCAACTTAATTCCAAAGGAGGTTTTCACCAAATGAAGAGTGTAATGTGGTGCCCATGACAATTCCCACATTCCTGGCACCTAGACCACGTGAGAATACCTACCTGAAGCTACAAAAATCAACAGGATGCATCCACTATGGATTAGTGGGTCCCTTCTCAAGCCCCATCATGGGGAAGAGACTTGATTTCTTGACCTAGCTTAGATTAGGGA
>JASDQU011403750.1:29372-43048 GCA_032191745.1 Picea mariana
CATGTATTAATGTATATCTATGTTTATGGTTGCATCTCTGATACATTTATGTTATGTTATTTAATATCTGTGATATCTCTGTGCATTTCTTTATTATATCTCCGATCTCATTTCGTGCCAAAAATAATCTAGATCAGCGCAGTTGTAAGAGATTATTTTTCCTCAGCCTCGACCCATACCTCCTCCTCATCCTCATTCTCTGTATCCACCGCAAGGATTGAAACTTCCTCTTCCTGGAGAATTGTATTGTGCATTGTTTCCTTCTTGGTGTACTTCACCTTGGATCTTGTATATGTCTCTTTATCTTTCCTACATTAGGTCAAAATCCCTACAATCTCTATCATCGTTCCCTACGGACTTACAAAATGTGCAGTACAAGTTTGTGGGTGTCTGGACATACTTATGCATATAATATCACTCACCAGGGCGATGTTGGTTTCTGCATACTTCACACCAGGGCAGGTTAACCTGCTTCAAGGGGCTCAGTGCTCCTGAGGTCAAATATTCATGAAATAGGGGACAATGTTCTTTATCATGACCTTTGGATATACATCTTACACAGAAGATATATTCTCTTTTTTCCTTCTCCTTGTCCTTCTTCATATCCTCAACCTACAGAGACAAACTAGTCAGCTGGTTCAAGATCTAGCTCATGCCTGAGCTAGATTCTCCCATAGGTGGTGATTTAAGCTTCATGGCGATCTCCAAATATTTTGCCTGCGATGCAATCTTCTGTTGCATTAGGGGAACTCTAATGTGTGGTAAAAGAGAAACAATGAACCATTCTTTGTTCTGCTCATCTAGGATCTTAAAAGTCAATCAGCCCGTTAGGGTCTTGAATCTCTGATCGAACTGCCAAACATGTTCGACTACCTTTTGTTTGATCTCTTTCAGCTCAGTAATACACTGTGACTCCGAATTAGGTTTTTTAAACTCTGTAACTAGCGCTTTCTTGATCTCATTTAGTGTCTTAGGCTGTGCAAGTCCTTGTACAAGCTTCATGTACTAGCTCAACGCATGATCCCTCAACGTAGTGCTAAACTTGTTTCTTTTAACAGCTTCATCGGTAATATTTTTAATGTTCCATACAACCTCGCACAGGAACCATTGTTGATCAGGATCTTCAGATCCATCTCCTTTAAAGATAGGGAGACTCATTTCGTCTGCCATAGAGCTACCTAGGTTTCATGTCTGAGTAGATGCTGAACTACTAGTAATAGTAGTCTGCGGACTCTGGTGATTCGGAATATTCTGATTACTTAGTGTTTCTGAAATAACAGAAGGATTGATATTACTTACTTTAGTGGTCGGTGCAGTTCCTGATGTTTTTGGCGTTCTAGAAAAGTTCTTCAGCTTCCTCTTCCTCTTCTCTGGTGGGTTCTGAATGTTCTTCGTCTATCAGATCTGCCTCTTCTCCATTGTAGAAACCCTCATCTCCATAGTTTTTCTTGAACAGGTTCTCAAGGTGAACCCCTTGAAATACTTTCCCACTGTACATATGTCCAGCTTCTGTGTTGCTATCGCTTTCTGAATTATTAAACATTATCCTTTTTAGATCCAACCAATCTACTGTATCTTCAAGATGTTCTTTTCATGCAACAACATCTTGATTCTTAGCTTCAAAAATTGTAAAAATTTTCCTTTGGGTCCTTTGAAGAAGTATCTCTCGACCTGGCTATATGGTTATGTTTTGTCAACAACAAATTCGGTAATATACCCTCCAATGGTACTATCGAACCAGTGATCTACAACCCTTGATACAACGTTGTTGACTCTCTTAACCTTCTTAATCAACTCCGACGTCCATACCATAGGAGGTCTAGATCTAATCTCAAACTGGGTATCGACTAACCTAGATAACCACTCGTATAGCTCTTGATGGATTCCTCCAAAGAAGATCTCGTGAATATCGGTGAAGATGTGTCTCTGCATTCAACCTTCAGTACTTAACTTAGGGTTCTTGTTTTGGGCTTCAGCGAAGTCCCTCTCTTGATCCTCTATCCACTTCTAAATCTCTGTCTTCATAGGGAACCAACTTGACATTCCCTTACACAAATTCCTGTCCCGGCAGCAGAACCATTTGTTGGCACAGGAGCAGACCCGAGGTTCACTCCAAGAGCACACCAACAAGCCCTAGCTACTGGCCCTTTCGGTAGCACATGCAAAGAAGATGTAGTCTCACCCGAAGCAGCTAAGAGGGGGGTTGTAGGAAAGGAATGTCTACAACCAAGGGAATATCAAGTGGATCTATCACAACAACAATACATCATTCATATATCACTTATCATCTAGGCCTATCCTATGCATCTATAGATGTGATCTAACATAAGACTGCAAATAAAAATATAACAATGACAGAGATCCAGGCATCAATCACACATACGACACAAAATATATGTGGTTCACCCTCTCTCTAGGGATGCGTCCATAGAACTATTCTTATGATTTATTAAGGTAAAGCATACAGTTCTTATCTGCGCTCTTAGATAGCATATCTTCTTTCTTCTTTCTCTTTCTCTCCCCTTCCTATGCACCCATCTAGAGGACTTGACCTTCGCACACAGATGAAGATATCACAATACAATCCTCTCCCTCTACAACAGAGCTATAACAACAATATCATACAAATACTCAATGACCCCCATGACCTAGGTCCTCTTGACCTTTATTTATACATTACAATCCCTCACCAACAGCCTTAGGTCGAAACCTAGGTGCCAAAACCCTAGATACCCAAACCCTAGGTGTCTAAAACCTTAGGTCAACTTGACCTACTTTTTTTGGGCTTCACTAGCCTGTCTTTCCTTCTTCCTCGCGCGGTGCTCCAAAGAATCCAATGATGGATTTATCTTCTTGTTGAGTTTTCCAAGATCCTTCTTCCTTGCTGATCTATCATCCCTGATCTCCTCGTCCAACGGCTTGCTTTTTCGCACTTCGGTCCATCTTTCCTGCTCTATTGCTCACTTCGACTCAGTGACAGTTACTATGTCTCCCACGAAGCTCGCTTTTTACCTTTCCTTCCTTGTTCTTCACTTCCTTCCATAACCAAGGGCCAATAGGTTCAGAAAGTATTATTGTTGAATGAAAGTGAGCATTGAATTCTGACTTCGAGATGAAGGATCTAGGTATGATGCACTACTTCTTGGCACTAGAAGTATGGTAGAGAACTGATGAGATTTTCCTAAGTCAAGGAAAATATATAGTGGATATATTGAAGAAGTTCAGTATGACATAATGCAAATCCATGCCTACACCAATGGTGAAGGAGTTTGAGAAAATATATGGTGCTCCTACTAATTCAGGAGAGATTGATCCGTAGTTGATTGTATAACTTATGTATTTGGATAACACCATAGCTAATATATGCTATGCAGTGAATGTACTTAGTCAATTCATGAGTCAGTTGAGACATACTCACTAGATGGTAGGGAAACATTTAATGAGATAACTACAAGGTACAATTGGATATGTCCTGAGATATGCCTCCAATGTAGACTTGAGTTTGCAGGGATATGTCGATTTAGACTGGGCCGAGAGCGTAGTAGACTGGAGGAGAACATCTGGTTGTTTTTTTACCTTGGGGTATGCCATGGTTTCCCGGTGCAGTAGGAAACAGAGCTCTGTGGCCTTGAGTACTGCAGAAGTAGAATATATAGCATTGAGTGTGATAGTCCACATAGTAGTGTGGCTTTGCAAGCTTCTGACATATTTATTTGATCATGAGATGGATCCTACCATTATTCATTGTGATAACCAGATTTTTGTGAAGCTCTTTGAGAACCCTGTATTTCATGATAGATTGAAACACATTGAGATAAAATATCATTATATCAGAGACATGGTGTAGAGGAAAGAAGTACACATGCAATACCTTCCTGCACATGAGCAGATTGCATATATCTTTACCAAATCGCTTTCCGAGATGAAGTTCAAGTACTTTCGTAAGGGAATTGGCTTGGTGGAGAATACCTCCCTAGCTGAGAGGGAGTGTTCATGACTTTAGCCAAGATGAAGTTCGAGTACTTTTGTGCAAGACTTGGCCTAATGGAGAATGTCTCTGTAACTAAGAGGGAGTGTTGATGATTATAGTTGCATGACACATCCTCCAGGACACAGCCTGAGTGAGTTGTCCTATGAGAGAGCCCATGAGTTGGGTGTGCCCATGAGATGGGTGTGTTGTTCCTCTCTGAGACGGAGATGGAATGTTGTATGCCCTTGTGTAGGGAATATTACCATGATCTAGGTGTGTCATTCTCTCTGAGATGGATATGGAACGTTGTGTGCCCTTGTGTAGGGAAGATTCCCATGAGTTGGGTGTGACATTCTCTATGAGAAGGGGATGGAACTTTGTGTGCCCCTAAGAAGGGAATATTCCCATGAGTTGGGTGTGTCATTCTCTCTAAGATAAATATGGAACATTGTGTTCCCCTGAGAAGGGAATATGCCCATTAAGGGAATATGCCCATGAAATGGGTGTGTCATTTGAGATGAAACGATGTGTACCCCTGTGAGGGGTGAAGAAGCCCATGTGATCGGTTTAATTTTATTCTATGTGAAGAGAGTTGAGATGATGTGATAATCCATATGATTATCCAATGAGACTCAGTGTTATATATATCATTTGAGTAGGACGTTCCTGTGGCTAAGCACAACTTGACGTGATCCTAGTGGTTGAGCAATAGTGAGTGTGTATCTTGATGATTCTCCTGTGAGACGCAGTGAGATAGAGATATGTTTACTTGGAAGTCCTTGTGGGTGAGCACAGGTGGACGTGCCCCTAGTGGTTGAGAACTAGTGGGTGTGTGAGATCCCTTGCTATATTGTCTAAGAGTCAGACTTACCTGTAACCCTAATTGTGATATAAAGGGTACATTAATATGGTAATTATTATTTAATGTTAAAGATAATTAATATAATTAAATCTAATTAATGTTAAAGAAATATAATTAATGTTAAAGATAATTAATATGGTAATTATTAATTATATTCTGAGTTATTGAGGTCGTCCCTATTGTTCCAATAGACACCAATTTTGATGTGTCCAGTGTAATATAAATAAAGGTGATTTCCCCATTGAGGAAACACAACACACATGTGATTTTTGAAATTTTAGAAAATACAAGTTCTAGGGCTGAAGTGCGCACCTCTCTTGGGCGCTAGCCTTCCTGGTTTTGTGAGAACCCTCTTGTGTGCTAAGTTTATGGTGTGGGAGGTCTTTCTCTTGAAGAATATAGCAAAGGATTGGTTGGGTTTTCTTCTCTTGTTGAGAAGGGTTTCCCAGGATACTTCTTGTGTACTTGTACATGGTGTTTCTTCTTATGATCATGGTTACTGCAGAAAATTGTTTATAGTGTAACTGCAATTGTCTATGGTTCAAGTAAAATTCTAAAATTGGAATAAAMTTCATKCTTGAGCCTATMCTAGTGAAAAATAAACATAATCAACMTGCGTGTGYRTGTGTGYRYRCACACACACACACATACCCTRGGTGGTATTGTTAGTGTGGCATGACTCAATTTTTTAGTTGATTAATTTTCTAAGCTTCATTTTCCCAACTAGGTTGAATTCACAATCCTCCCAATGCAACACTTGGAATTTATCAAACACATATCATGTTCCCTTAGGAATATGATCATCGATGATCCCATACATTTATTTAACACTTACCCTCAAAAGCATGTATGCATTAGGGTTAACTCTTCCCAAGGTCCATAGGAACACATTTTCATCAAAGTCGTCCTTAAGGTCATTTGTCACAATGTTAGGTATATAAACCTTATGAATACCTATTTTTTATGCCAAATCTCAAACCATAATATTAGGAATTTCCCTTTGTTGTTCAAAATCAACTCATCCATTATCTACACTACCTCTACCGTAGCCTCTTTGACCCAAAATATTTTGTCCTCTGATGATGGTGGAGAGTGGATTATAGTGGTCAATAAAGAGAATAAGAACAATGTGACTCTAATGTGGTCAATAAATACACATAAGAGACATATTCATGTGAATAATTGATGCAATAATGCACATAAGAGATAACACACTTGCACACACATAATCAACATGCACATGTGCACACTTGTGTGTGTGTAGGAACAATGTGATTGCATATGGAAAATGTGTGAGTGTGTCAAGTATGTGTCTATGAGTTAAGAGAGATGGTATTGTATAGTCTCTTATTATTATTTAATGTGAAAAAGGATCACAACTAAAAGAAATATATCCACAGAACAACAAGATATATCCTCAGGGAAACCCTCAAGGGGGAGAAAATATTGCAAACATTCCTTAGTATATATTCCTCCAACATGTATAATTCCATACAATGCTATTTCATGAAATCAAGACCAAAGAGACCCAGACACRAACCAAGAATARMCTCCTAGATAAGTKTGTACTAATCTCTTGTACTTATGATTGATGATTGATCAAAATGACTTGATATAATCTCTATTTATACTCTAAAAGACCTAAAATAAATTACTTATCAATAAAAAAATTCACAATTACATTTAGGAATAACCAATACAATTACAATTCGGAATAACTTCTGAAATTACATAAAATCTCCACACTCCCTCTTAATGAAGAATGTATTCTATCTGGCATAGACTCAAACATTGTTTCCATACACACAAGCTCATGACCATTGACTGTAAACAACATGAATCTATACATCATAGGAAATCCATAGTGACTTCACAGCATGCATCCAGGGCCGATGGGTAGTTATCTAATAGCTACAACATGTCATCATGATACTATCCACTTTCCCACAGAAAACTCAGATATATTATGCATGGCATCTAGTACCCTGTGATAACATCTGTACCTCATCTCTTCAACATGCATCCAGGGCTGGTGGGTAGCTCTCCAATAGCTATAACATGTCATCATGACATCCACTACTCTAGTATAACATCTGAAACCATCACTCCCTCTGAAGAGGGACTATGTCGAGCTTGTCCCTGAAGTACTCGAACTTCATCCTTGACAACGACTTTGTCAACACATCTGCAAACTGATCATCGATAGCCACATATTGGAACCTCACTGCTCCCTTCTGCACCATATCCATGATATACCTGATTTGGATATGCTTTTACTTATCATGAAGCATCGGGTTCTCTGACAACTTTATACAACTTTGGTTGTCACACAAGATACAGGTCGCCTCCATCGTAATATCGAAGAATCTAGTTAGCAATTTCTGAAGCCACATTGCTTCGTGACTTGCTGCCACATACTCTACCTCGATCATACTTATTGCTATGAATGACTGCTTCTTATTGATCCATGAAATCATACCAGATCCCAAAGTGAAGAAACATCCTTAATGTAATTTTCTGGTTTGCAACACTACCGACCCAATTTGAACATGAATATCCAAGTAGACTGATCTCACTATCTGCAACATACTTGAGCCCATAATCCATTGTACATTTAAGGTACCTCATCACATGTTTTACTGCAATCAGGTGAACACGTCTAGGGTCAACCATGTACTAAATCAAGGTGTTTGCAAAAAAACATATATATGGTCGTCTATTCATCAAACACATCAATGATCCAATCATCTTTCTGTATAATGTAGCATCCACAACCTCTGAATTTATATCACTCAGAAACTTCATATTTGATGCCATCGGTTTAAATTCCAACATCTCGAACCTCTTTAGGATCTCCACAACATATTTTCCTAATTTAGCAAGATCGCATTCTTCCTCTTCCATACCTCTAGACCCAAAAATTTGTCCATCAAACCTAGGTATTTCATTTCAAACTCTGCAACGATTTTTCTCTTACACTTAGTGTTGAGCTTCTCCACTCCTATCAAGAAAAAATAATCCACATATGGTAGTAATATCATTGTTCCATCATCCTAAACCTTGAAGTAAAGGTTAGGATCTACACTGCTCTTGGTAAATCCCAAGCTCATTAGAAAACCATCAATCTGACCATAACATGCTCTCGATGCCTGCTTCAATCCATATAATGACTTATTAACCTGTACACATGCATCTCCATGTCATGTGTCTAGAATCCTTGTGGATGTCATGTGTCATGTGTCTATAATGACTTCTTTAACCTCTTCCTCTATTACCCCATTCAAAAAAAAATTATTCACATCCATCTGATGAACCTTCCATTTCCTCAGAGTATCTTTGGAAAGAACAACCCTTGTTGAAGTATATCTTGCCACAAATATGTGCACCCTGCTCTTGATTTTAATCCAAATTTTCTTGGGCTCCATTTTCATGCCCATGTATTTGATCAATTCTTTCACCTTTGCAACATCTTCCCACCTTATAGCAATAGTGTGGATGGTTGATAGAATCCCATATGTTGTAGGGTATTTTGGTTCCATTTCCAAAATATCTTTTGCTACACATTTTCCCATCTCCATATTCTCATGGACTCTGCAGGCCACAAGAAAGGTTTGCCACACCATTGAGCCATATTCAAGTGGAATTTCCTTGATTAAGTTCCCTGTCTCATCCAGGCATCCAACATGACCAAGAAATTCCACCATGTAAGCATTATGTTCCACTCTTGGAATTATTCCATAATCTTGACTCGTAGAGTGAAAGTACTCATGACCTTTGTTCACTAGGCCCTCTTGGTTGCATGTAGATAAAATACCAATAAAGGTAATGTGATCTGATTTCATCCCTGTGGACTGCATTTCTTCAAACATTCTAAGGGATTCCTTTCCATGGCCATGTTGAGCATATGATGCAATAATCAAAGTCCACAATACAACTACTCGTTGAATAGTTTCATCAAAGTGGACTTTCCATATCCCCACACTTTCCATACATGTCAACCAAAGAACTTCCCACAAAGACATCATAGTGAACTCATGTTTTAATGATATAAAAATGAATCTTCATTCCATGTTCAATATTTGTTAGAGTGGTGCATGCTTTAAGAACACTGGTAAATGTGAACTAGTTTGGCTTCATGCCTTGAAGATCCATGTCAATAAAAAACTTTGAGGCCTCCTCAATGTACCCATTTTGATCATCTCTGACAATCATAGCATTCCATGAATCTATGTCTCGAGTAGGAATTCTATCAAACACCTTTCGAGAATTAACCACATTTCGGTGTCTTTCATGCAAGATAATAAGCATGTTTCCCATGGCCAAATTTTCCCCAAACCCTTCATTAGAAAATCAATAGTTAGATGATTGTCATCACCACAAATTCTACACAAAACATCACTTTTGAAATCTATACTTATTGAAGTGAAATCATATTTCCTATGGCTTGGCTCACCACAAATCCTACATAATTCATCATCTTGTATCATCCCATTCAACGCCATAATATCTCTCAACTTCACCTGCTTGTGCTCGTTCAAACCCTCATCCACAGGCATAAGCAACTTATGAACCATGCCTGCAGATTTTTCCAAAGCATAATGTGCCTCTGCCTCAACCAAAACATGCAAGTCGTCATTCTCGGATGGATTTGGTTTTAGATCACGTTTCTGCTATAATCTACCTTCCTTGACAGAACCCTTTCCTCTTTTAAAATTCTTTGCACCAGTCTCCTTCTTCATTCTCCTTTGGGTGTTGCCTTGGGGGCCAATAATGAGGCTGATGAAATTATACCCTGGAAAATCCTTCACATGAATGAACAGTTTCTTATAAACATTCGGCGGGCAGTAATCTTTCATAGGCTTAAATTCATGGGTTCGCTTGATAAGCTGGGAAATGATCTCCTTCCTCTATTTGGTAATATTTTCACATGCTCTATATTCCCTTTTATTTATTATGATCCCATCGTTATCATAGATGGGCTCCGAAGATGATGACCGAGCACCCTCTGGTCGGTCGTCCAAAGGCATCTCCGCCTATAATAACCTATGGATATACATTAATATTGCATTCAAATGTTGATGCCATGTTGATTATAGGTTTTCATTTCCCTTACATTTATCTAGGCCCTCCAGTGAGGGAGTTAGGCCCAGTCCCGATCTGATACCATGTTGAGTTTTCAAGAGAGATGATATTGTATATTAATTCTTTTATTATTATTTAATATGCAAAAGGATCGCAACTGAAATATATATATCCACAGAAGAACAAGATGTATCCTCAGGGAAACCCTCAAGGGGTATAAAATCCTACAAACTTTCCTCAGTATATATTCCTCCAACATGTATAATTCCATACAATGCTCTTTCATGAGATCACGAACAAAGAGACCTAGACACGGACCAAGAATAACCTCCTAGATAATTGTGTACTACTCTCTTGTGCTTATGATTGATCATTGATAAAAATGACTCTATATAACCTCTATTTATACTTTAAAAGACCTAAAAGACAAATTATCAATAAACCCTTTCATAATTACCTTTAGGAATAACCAGTACAATTACACTTAGCAATAACTTCCGAAATTACATGAAATATCAACATGTGTGTGTGTGTGTGCACAATGTGATTTCATATGACAAATGTGTGAGTGTGTCAATTATGTGTCTATGACTCAATGCTACATTTGGGGTCAAAAAATGACATTTATTTTGGCAATAGTTTCGACACATAAGATTTTTGTTTATTAGGCATCAAAATTCATTGCATTTCTAGTATTTTTTCTTCTATTTTTTTACAAATGTTGTTTTCTTGATGCTAAGAAAATGTTGTATTATCATGTTGGAAATTTCTTCTTGAATTAACTAGATGTTTCCATGTTTTTTTTTCTTTGTTTAACAATAATATCTCAATGTTATATATTTGATAAAAAATGTTATCATAGATATCTCATCAAAATCTTTGCAACAATATATCATGCACCAAATATGGAGTTGTATGTGAAAGTTGTGGCTATAGGAAATGAAAATCAAATTTCAACTTTTCAAAATCCACACCTTTTCCTCTCAAACAAAAATACATAAAAAGAACTATGGGAAAATAATGATAAATATCTAAATAATATGTTATCCCTAACTCAATGAGTTAATATATTCACAAACACAATAAAAATAAATATAAATCAATTGAAAAATTTAAATTCCCTTTGTACACTTATCATCATCATCCCTTTTCTACTTTCACAAATTAAAATACTCCATTTCTTAACCAAAACACCATCCTTTCTCTAACTCTTCTCATTTTTTCATTATCTTTTAACATTTATCCTCTCCTCTCCAACCCTTGGGTTATAGCTCAACGAACGTTAGAGTTTTATAATTCACTCTCTTATGGAGGCTTCGGTTGTAGAGGAGGTTCAAGGATTTCTTGTGGAGGGTGGATTCTCAAGCCATGGAGTTAATCTTTTCCAATGATTTTCTCATTTTTTATACCAATTTTTAATGGATTTAATCTTCATTTTTTAAAGAGGTTTATGACTTACATTTTTATTTTTATTTTTTGTACATTCAAAGCATGGCCTCCTCTCCAAAAAATAGCTTCCATTCTCCAAAACATAGCTTCCATTGATAGTAGTATCCTTCCTTTCTTTGTTTTGTTATTGTCAAGTTTCTTGGGAATTGTCCCTATATTTTCATCTTCTTGTTGTAAGGAAGGGAATTTTCTATTTGAAGGAGTGAGTTTATTCATATGATGGTCTCCATTTTGTGAAGAAGTTCACCCTCTTTGTGGATAACCTATAAGTAATGGGTATGAATATTTTTCTTCCATGTGGCCTCCCTTATCCTCCTCTCCTCTAAAAAGGGGATTTTTTCACACCATATGGGTGTGACCCTTCCATATGGGAGTGACCCTCTTAAAAAACATTTGTCCCTCTCTTCAATGGAGATACTTGTAAACCCTTACCAAAGTTTGAAACCCTCTCCAAAAAAAAACCTAAAAAAGCATTTGCAAGTTAATCCATAAAAATTCATTGCAAGAAAATACTTGGGGAATAGTTTTCACAGAAAATCATTGGGAAGTAGGATTTCCTACATAATAGGTCAAGGATTACCACCTATCAATTCAACATCAAAATGTGATGAGCATATGATATCTAAATATGGATGAGGTAGGCATACCCATAATTTTTGAGATATATAATGGTGCACCTGGCATGGAGGGGCCAAACTAGTGAGACATAAGGAGGTTTCAAATACAACATGATGTTGGAAAAAAAGGGGTCAGAGTACAATACATTGATATAAATAGTCCCATATGAATATGCATAGATCAAAAGGGATAGGTCCAACATCATAACTATTGTTGATCTAGGTATATAGGAACTGATGCCCCCTCCTAGGGGAGAGAGGGGAGGAAACAACCCAAGAAACCATGTTGAATAGGAAAGAGGATCTAAATATATAAAATGAGATAGCTAAATCGAAGCTCAAACCAAGGGCTTCGAGAATGGAGGAACCAAGCTAGGAAAATCAAAGGAATTTCATCTAAGGTTGAATCATGGATATATCTATGAATCCCAATAGTGCGATGATGTGTTGAATTTGATCACATGAGACCTTTCCAAGTTTAAGATAAATGAGGAATCTCTCAGCTTGGTCCAAGTTAAACCATCAAGGAAATGAATAGATAACTAGGATAAATAGGACTAACCCCTAAAATAAAGGTGTTGATATCAATAGGGGGAATTTTGTCACTGCCCAAAGAATAAAAGAGGTTTCTTCAACCCGATATCCAAAGTATAATAGGTTGATCTATATCTATGGAATCAAATTTTTATGTCAGAACATGAGAGGGACTACCTAAAGAGAAACCCCCCTTGAAAACTGGTAAAAATCAAACATGTCTAAGAAATTGGCACAATCAACTGAATCAAGGAACTGACAATTGTATGATTCTCAAGCATGTGATGATGAGATAGAGTCGAGTATGTGAGAAACAACCAAGTCTAAGAGAATTGAAGTATCTACCTCCTTGGTCTGATGCACCCACCAATGACAAAGAAGAGTCCAAGGTACACTACCCTCTAAGCCAAGACCCTAGAATACAAGTGTTGAATTTGATAGAGGAAGGCTTGCTGGATTCAAGGAAATGATGGATCTTGGAAACAAACACAAGGTAGAAAGTGTGGTATGATTAATAGATACTAATGCAAACAGGGGAAAGGAAGGAAATGAGAGGTGGACTTCAGACTTCCCTTGTTTAGAGCATAAATGCAAGGTTGGTGTAATACCACTAGGATTTAAATGTACATATGCTATATAGGATGGTAAGCCAAGAAATTTTTGGGATGGAGTGCCCATGTTTGGGCCAGAGTGCCTATGTGATATTAGGCCATAGTTCTTATATGATAAAAGGTCGATGATCCTAGGAATAAAAATTGTAATTGCACTTTGATATAATTAATCAGATACATCACAATTGTAGACCAAGTCAAACAAAAGAGTATGGGGGATACTAATCTACGAGAGGGAAAAGGGGGTTAAGGAATTAGGAAAAGGGATTAATCCAAGGAATCTAAGACAAAAATTAAATTAATCCTAAATCATAGCCTAAGTTCTCATGTTATGCTTTTATCCTAGGTTCCCAAGTGAGGGGATGAGTTCCTAAGTGGTGGGGAAGGAGTTCCTTGGTTTCCACCTATCAAAAAGGGAGAATGCATATTTAAACTTTGGTTTTAGTGGAAAAATAATTCATTCCATCATTCTCATCATTGTAGTTGGTCATTCTTTCTCTAGGTTATTGAGTGTGAGCTAGTGAGCCATTGTGACCTTGTTACTTTTTGAA
>JASDQU011403751.1:0-13502 GCA_032191745.1 Picea mariana
CCTCAATCTCTCTGGAACTCGTGTGTGGCCCCTTTACTCCATATGTGAGTCTGGTAGGCAAGCTATCGTCAGCCTGCATCATCAACCATCATGTCAGATTATGTCAACAACATATCATAAGATCAACAGCATATCATCAAAATGAAACAATATCATCATAAACGAAACAACTCATATAACCCACTCCCTGACTCAATCCGGAGTCCAAGGGAGTTCCACCGATGCCTCTGCATCCTCAAGGTCTGAAACCCTGCACACTCAATGAAACTGAGTCAGCAGCACATGTCTACATCATGGTAGTAACACATCATGTCATATAACTTAACGCATCATAATGAAGGAAACAGTTTTATCATCATAAAAATCTAGATCACTTGCAAGCAAGTGTCCTCAAAGAATAAGCTTGGTAAGTACACCAGAGAGGGATGTTACAGAATAAGAGTACCCTTAGCATTGTTTGGGAGGTACCAGTGAGGTCTCATCGGTCGGCAAGCAGGATCTGAACGGAGAAAATGCATGGGAGAGCCTCTTCGCCTCATCGTCATCGGTAAAGGTACGCCTATTAAATATTTTACTTGTAATAAAATAAAGTTAAATTACACTTATTTATTTACTATATTCGGATGACGACTTCATTGACATGATTTTTTCTTGCACGTGTATTTCTACGGTGATTGTAATAGATTAATTTTTCATAAAATCATAATTTGCAATGGTAATCTGACAGAAGAAAAAGAAAACTATTTGTACACACATAACCACATTGGAGGAACTGTTGTGTAGGATAGAATTGGTTTTCTTTTGAATTTTGGTCGAATGTAGGTCTCCTTAGGGATTCCTTGAGAATTATGTTATCAATGTAATCCCATTATCTCTTGATTCATCTTATAAGAAACCTTGCTATTCACAATATCTTTTATTTCTGAGTTACTGTCTATTTGCGCGTGGCCAGAATGAGCCCCAGACTCAAAACCTTGCCTACGCTTTGGTATCTCCTACCTATGTTTTCTTTATTCCTTGATTGCGTTTTTTTTTTCATTATTTGTTTTATCCATGGAGAAGGTCTGGATGCAGATTTATGTTTTTATCTTTTGTCCCTTATATTTTAAGTTATTAGTTTGTGCCTGAGCAGTCGGACATGAGCCAAATCGACTATATTTCACTCTGGTGTTAAATATTTAGATTCAAATGCCCTAATTTTCTATGCATGGATAATAAGTGTAGGATCATTTCTCTTCCGAGCAAGGAATTCTCTCTTGGGTGTTTATTCCCTCCTTAGCCTCTGCAATTATTGTGATTTATTCTCTGAGAAGTCGTGCTTCCACACTACGATTTTGGGGATGTCTCTCTAGTTCACCAAATGTTTTATTTCTCTATGATTAATGTTGCTTTTACTCTTTGCAATTCATTTTTAATTTACCCAGCAAAATCCATTGCTTGTACAACGAAAATTCCTCTTTATCGCTCTGCAGTTATTGTTGTCTTTACTCCGTAGATTCCTTTTTTCATTTCCCAGTGCAAATCCCTCATCTGGTATCTTACCTGTGTTGATGCATAGTGCAAGAAACATGAACCCATGGGCTGTCCTCCTTTATCCTTTAGTTTGGTTTTGGGCATTGAGTTGGCGTTGGGATTTAGGTGTAGTCATCACTCTTTTTGCATATTTAAGTTTTTTTTTTTTATCTAATTCCCGTCATAATTACCAATGGAGAACCAACCTAGACACAATGGCACAACCACATCTAGAATTCATAGTGATGTTTAAGCGGTCCCTTTTATCAGTTAACTATCGATAAATTATATTCTGTGTGAAATTATCACTAATTCCAACCTTAACTAAGGAGTGAAATTAACACTATGATCACTAAATTCATGGGCGAATTTATCCAGTCAACTGTTGGTAATAAATACCAGGTTGTAATATCACTATGATTAGGAGACTGTTTATTTTTTATATTTGTTACCAGCTCATGTATATGGTAAGAATAAAGGGTGATATTATTAGGGACCTTTTAATTTTTAATTGTTAAAAAACATATTTATATTGTAAAATAAAGGGCAATAATATCACGAGACTTGTATTCTCATTTGTTATCGACTGACGGTTATGGTAAAATAAAAAGGGCATTATTATTGGGGAATCTTTATTATGAATATGTATTATTCATAGACTCCTAGTGCATTGATGATATTATTTTCAATCGTTGTCATTCCACATCATATTTCTACCCATTTTGGAAGTTGAGACGTGTAAGATTCATATCATCACACTAACTGTTCATAGAATCTATATAATTATAACATTAGTGCAACTTGTTGAATTTCGTATTAAAAATCTCTTTAACTTGTAGTATGTGAAAAATATTTTCATTTGCAGTATATTAGGGTAGAAAAGTATAATGGAACATAAGATGGTGGTTTAATGATCACAAAATCATTTAGATGTGTAATGCCGTCTTTTTTGGGGGATATTTTTGGAATAATCGCTGATAATTGTGATATTTTTAAAATGGAGGAATAAAATTTTCAAGGAAATTAAGGAAGATATTATATAGATATTAAGATTTATATAGATAAATAATATAATTATTTTATTTAAAAATTGATTTATATATTTTTGAAAATTGGTAATAGATTTATATTGGGGTTGGCTAAACATTTTACCTTTTGGTTTTTGCCCATACAATGATGTAAATCTAGACAAAATTGTTGTTTTTCATTGTTTAAATTGTAATATTATTGGGGACTCTTTATTTTTAATTTGCTATCTGTGGATGTGTACTGTAAAAATAAAAGGGCATTATTAATAAGAGACTTTTTATTTCCATTTGTTACCAGCTCTGATGTGTATTGTAAAAATAACAAGGAATTTTTTTATTTAGGAGACTTTTATTTTTCAAACCTTACCCATGGATTTGTGTTGCAAAAATAAAAGTAGGAAGGGATCATGTTGAGTGGAAACTAGAATTTTCTTATGACTAGTCTAGTCTTGTGTTAATAAATAATAAATTTTAGAAGTTTTGCATTCCATAGTTATGGTGCTTGTTTGATTATTGAACTAGAGAAGTTAAGGAATATAGTTGAGTTGGATGAGAAAAACCCTTGATTGAACAGGTATAGTTGTTGCTTGATGTATTTTATGTTAAGTTAATAATATAATTGTGGTGGGTTATGCTATGCCTGGTACAATCCTTTGATGGTAGAGTTGATTTATGACTAATGAGGTGCATTGAATGCTAGCACACATAAAATTAATTATTTGAAGGACAGTCTTAAATGTAGTTGAGTTATTAATTCCTTGGGTGGTTGAACAACCGTTCTATAACAGTTATCTCTCGCGCACGTGACTTGTAAGGAATTGAAGGAAGAAAGGTATAATGGTTGGACTTCCCTCCTGGCACATGCTGATTGGTCACTAGAATGATCGGGTGTCGAGTATTTATTTTACGCATGAATGATGTGCTAACATGCTATGCATTTTATGTTTATATGTTGTGTTAAATTCATTGATGTGATATCGTCAAGTGGTGTGATTGTATTAATGACATTATCTTCCTTGCTTTTAGAAGAAAAAAAAAATAACACTTGTTATGCATCGTATGTTGTCGTAACAACGGGGGTCATTACAAAGTGCAAGGTCCAACAACGTCAGTTCTTAATATCTATTTGACTCTGTTTTTATTGTTTGAGCGAATATGCCCAGGGAAACACATGACCAACTATATTTTATGCTTGAGCTCAAATTACCTATTGGGGATATCATATTCTTAGGTTCTTTAGTAGCATTGTAGACAAGGACAAGAACAACATCAAATCCAACAAAATAACTTTGGGGTGGAATCTTAATTACGGAGATTCTTAGGATCTTTAGTAGCATTGATACTTTTGAACAACTCACTGTTATTTTTTTATTGTGAAAGATTTAATTGTATTCATTGTACTTTGAATTTTTTTCTACAATGGACCAATTATTGTAACAAATTTAATATAAAAGCACCAAAAATGAGAGTGGTCGTAGTTTTCACAACTCTTCATCTAAGGTTGTCATGTGGTTAAAGTTGATTCAAGGTGAGAACACATGAAAATGAGGAAAAAGATTGAAATATCATGCTGGATCAATTGGATATGGTCATGGTTCCTAGTCTACTAGCTTAGGGACTCAATATGGACCTCAAGCACAAGAAACATTATTTAATTTTCATCATTTTTAATATTTTCAATACTAATTAATTTTTTTTTTGTTTGCTAGTTTGTCCGTGACCTGCAGTACTGCCCTGTGGCTTGAGAAACCACGACTCGGGGGCATCTAAGCCGTCAAAATCACTCAGGGATCGCACCCGGCCTGAGCCACACCAACCCTTTACATGGCTGGAGTTTTTTTCGCTGCAAGTTTCAAACTAGTGACTTTAACATCACGGAGTGCCTTAACAACACACTCTATCACCGACTGTCCTACACCTTGGGGACAATACTAAATAAATTTAACTTGAAGATAAAATAATAGTTATTATTCTTATTTTATCCATGTAAATAAAAGTATGCATATATATATATATATATATATATATATATATATTGAAAATCTATCATTGATGATGACATGTGTTTTTTTCAAGAATATGAAGTTGAGAATGCTAGTATACTATGGAGGATAATTAAGAGAAAACAATTATGGCGTATGGTAATCTACGCAGCTACATCCAGTTGTGAAATGGAGAAGCCTCCACGTCCATCGTCATGAACATGAAAGAAAAATAAAGGTATAGAGTTTTCCACATATCATGTTTGGATACTATGCAATAAAGGAGCATCTAGCGATTGCCAACAATGTATTTCAACCACCCATGAGTCAGAAGGACATAGCGATTGCCACCATTTTGTAGAAAACATAGCACGCCTTGGACTTCAACACCCTTTCTAACTGTCAATTGTTCTAGGAAGAAAGAAAGAATGAAAGAAACTCCATGGGATCCAAGGAACCTTGGGCAACTAAATCCCATAGTGGAGACTCTGCCATTGAAGGCACTTTGAAGCACATGACCATTGTTGAAATAATGCATCATTATATTTTTATTTTGATGGGAGCTTGGATTAAGTTTACAAGTTGGATTGATCAATATTGTTGGTGGTTTTCTATACTTAATGAGGGGCAAGTAACTGAACCTCTCATTTCTCTACGAGATTTGGCGAAGCATGGGTGGGAGCCTCGCTCAATTATAATTTTTTTTTTCACATGAACAAGTATTGCATTGTATGTAATTCATACTCTAATTAATATTCATTCAACAAGCATTTGTTT
Organism: Picea mariana; assembly: GCA_032191745.1. Lineage (NCBI taxonomy): Eukaryota > Viridiplantae > Streptophyta > Pinopsida > Pinales > Pinaceae > Picea > Picea mariana. The sequence goes on from JASDQU011403751.1 coordinate 5,300, forward strand.
CCAAGCTAGTCTTCTTCAAAATATTGTTTACAATTTGGATGAAGCTGAAATTACCAAACTTAGATATCTTTCTTGTAATCCAACGAAGGAGGGAAAGAACCCCAGAGCCAAGATTGATTAGTGCAAAGGCATGAGAGACAAAGGTGTGCATAGAAACAAGAGTTCTATCTAGCAAATAGGCTTGACTTGTTGAGAGTTTGATAGAATTTTGAGCAAAATTAAAGCAGGTAGATACCATTTCATATTCGTCTTTTTATTTTCACTATGGATATTCTCTATCTTGAAGGAAGTTATCTCCTCAAGCTTCGAGCCTAATTCATTTTTGAAATTATCCATCTATTGGATGAAGTGGACGATATGCGTGTTGCTATCAAAAGCTTCCACTGGACATTGTTGGGTTTAAGATTAGTGTTATAACCCTAAATTGCACCAGACATGCATACCTGGCATCAGGCCATCTAACTTGCTATCTTTTCCAAGCCATCAATGAAAAAGCTACTCTAAAAAATATTGTTTTGAAGGTGTACGTGCCCTACATGACTATTTCCTGCATACACATGCCTGCTGACCCACTACAGCCTGCGTACACTCACAGAATATCGCAAAAAATGAAAATTGCTTAGGATACTGGTTTCTGGGCCGTTACTTAACCATTTGACTGCCCATATCCAATCACCCCAATAGTTACTATATCCTTTGGCCTATAAAAGAAGGGGTTGGGGTCCTATTTCAACAAGAAGCACGTGAGCATAGAAACTCTGTCCATTTTCCCCCCTTTGCCCCATTTGCTTGCAGCCACATTGTGAGTTTGAGCCAGAATTCCCTTTTCCTCCATTGCAAGTCATTGCCATTTCCATAGAGATAAATGAAGAGGAGAAGGATATGTGGAAGAAATTGGTGCATTGTGAAAAGGATCCCAGGACTGAATTCGAGGAGAAGTTTTGGTCTCATATTGTAAGTGACTTTTGTGAGATTAATATAAAGAAGTAATTTTTTTGTCCCACCAAATGACTTCTTAAACTTATTTGATTTGTTTACATATATTGTTTATGATGTCTAACCCATTAATCCATATGTATAATGCATGATTGTAGTTTCTTGTTTGTCTCTTGGTGAATGCAAGTCAGCCTTGGGAGGAGACTTACAATCAGGAAACAACTAAGCGTAAAGGGATCGACACCAGACACAGAGTTTAAGGTATGCCTACTAGATCACTATACCTTGTCTTTTATGTATGATTGTGGGGTAATGTTGGGATAATTGATAAAAAGTAGGAGACTTTAGACGGTTAGCTCTGCCTACATTTTAGAACCCTGGTGTAGTCCATAGAGGGGTTTTCCTGCTATAGCAGAATTGGCGACCATATTGGGGATGCCTCTAGGGTCTTTGGGGATATTTCTTTTTCGGTGCTTTGAATCAATTTATTCATTGTTTTCTGAGATTCTGTAAGCTTGTGTCTTTAAGGGATTCTGGTCTTCCATACCAATACTCTGTGTCTATGCTAGACTATTGGTTTTCATTTTTTTGAGGAGTTATAGAGGTGTATGTGGCCTGCAGTGGGCATGCACACATGCATACGTGCCCTGCCCTTGGACAACCCGCATACATACGCTTGTTGTTAAAGTGTCAGTAGCGTGCTTGTTGAGAATTTTTTTTTTTAAAGAAGAGGCAATCATCCTCTTCCCTATCAGGAGTCACTTCTTCTCAAGGGTTTTCTTGATCTAGTCCTAGTCTCTGTTATAGCAGTCTGTAGCCTAGGTCTGACTTCAGTTTAGCTTTCTTTTAACAAAAGATTTATTGTGTTTTCTTTAATAGGGTTTTTAGACAAGTTGGTGAGTCTGCTTTGATTTGCCTGCTTGGTATTGTCAGTGACTCACTGCGATTGGGCTAGAAGCCATTTCTTGATCCTGTCTTGTCATCATTTTTCCCTTTTTTTCTTTGGAAGAAAAGAAAAGAATTCATTTTCAAATTTCTTGTCTTGAAGCATAAAACAATAAAAAAATTCTTTCACTTCTTTCTTTGGTAAAGTAGTTTAGGTTAGTTGTCTCATTTACCAAGGAAAAAGAAAGTGTTCTTAAGTTCTTTACTTGAATAATTAGGACATTAAGTAGCTCATAGTTAAGTGAAATCTTGTTTTGAGTTTTTCTTTTCAAGGATCTGAGAGAAGTTGTTATGAAAAGTTTGGTTAAAGATTTTAAATTAGCAAATCTTTATTTGTGAAGAAAGAAGTAGTTTGTTTTTAGATTCATCTTATGCTCTTCTCTTTCGTCTCTTGAGAACATCACTAGTTTCATTTTTGTTCCTTTTTATTTAAGACAACCACTAAAATTAACACTTAATTAAAAGTTACTAGACTTTGTGTTTGTAGGGTCCATCAACTTAGTCTAGGCTAGAGCCTTGATTTAGGATTGGAGAGGAAACTCTTCAAGCCTAAAAAAACAAACACAAGATTTTGTGCTAGGGAGTGCTTTAATGTCCAGTAACCGTGAAATTTATCTGGGACCCTCCTCTAACACATGGGCTAAACACGAGGTCGTGTGCAGAAAGGTAGTGGAGATAACCCCTCCAAATTTGGACCAAGCATAGTGGGGAACACATATAGAGGACTTATCTTGGGATTTCATTGATCTCATTTGCCACAGAACTTCATGGGTCTCAAATCCATTCGAGGTCCTCAGTCGTCTTTCGAAACACGTTATTTTTATACCCTTGATAGGTTTCAGGCTTGATACCTTGCTCATTGCGGTCCATCTGACTGTCGACTGTACCCGCCTGGTGACTGTTCACTCACTGGAAACCTAGTTTCCTTTATCTTAGTGACTTACACAGGCGACTCTGGGGGTATACCGCGGTACCTAGGGTAGACATCGGGCCATGCTTTGTAGAGTATACCTAGAGGGTGCTTCCGTATTCAATTTTCACTTGCACTGATAAGTTTCTCTAGTGTTGGCTATTGTAACTGTTCTTCCAACTAGCTAGTGATCTGCTTGTCTTATCTCATAGGAACTTTTTTCTAGTGTGTGTTGGTTCTGAAATGATTATAGAAAGACATAGTGTGTCATTGATATTCTCACACAGTGGAGGATCAGGAGGTCCATCTGTCACGAAGGATTTTGGGCCTGTCGCCAGTTGATCTTGAGCCACCCCCACCACCGCTAAGGAGAAAACTAGAACAACACGGGTCTTTCGAGGAAAATGGGTTATTGGAAACTATGCCCAACTCATCTTCAAGAGGAGAACATTTGATTTTGGAAAAACCAACCATTTCCAACCTCGAAGTCGAATTTATTTCTCTATATAACCCTCCGATCATTGATCTATCGGCGCCCATCGTCATACAGGTTTGACCTTACGAGTGTTAGGTAGTGTCAAAAGAAGCAATGGAAACAAATGCTGCTACATCTTCAAGGAATACTCATATTTCCTCTATGACTGTCACTACAGGGGGTGTTCCGCCTCCTAACCAACCGCCATCAGTCCGGGCCACTATGGTATTGACTGCCTCTACCTTAGGAAATGGTCTGATTTCTTCTATGGCTGCGATCACTACTCCTTTCACCTAGAGTGAGACAGGCCCTCCATTCTCATACGGGATGCTTGGCTTTGGTACGAGCGCTATACTTTCCTACTCCACTCTACAGACTTTAGGTCTCGGGGCAAGGATCTCCAATGCTCCTCTGCAAGGATCTATGGGGGGCACTTCAGCTCCCTATAATGCTTTCCCTTACGGAGGAGGTCATATACCTCCTTCATCCCCTTCGCTCAGTGGTGCTCATCAGCTTTCCGCTGGGTTGAACGTAAACTATAGTTCGTTTGGATAAGGGAGTCAAGGACTACCTTCTTATATCATGTCGGTAGGTTCGACATTGTTCTCTTTGCTCATAATGTTTGGTAACAACGCTTTCTCATCAGCTGTCGTCTCGGTCGGGGGCAACCCCGGTTATGGACAATAAAATCTTGTACAAGGTATTATTCCTCCACAGGGGGAAATCTTAGGAATTCCTTCCTCACAAGGTGAAAAATCCCTAGCGTTAAGGCCATGGGCTAAGCCAATTTTCTTTTTTTTTGTTTTTAAGAATTAAGGGGCAAGAAGGCACGACGAAAATAGTTGACCACACCAAAAACGATGAACATAAGCACGCAACCCAAGAAATAAGAAACTACGACACCACACACCCACACAAGGGAAACTGGGAAAAACATGCATAGAAAACCAGGAGTAACGACTAATCGCCCGATGCAACAAGACACGCCTACAAGCAAAGAGTCAACATCCCCCTCCCAACACGTTGACCTTGATGAAAAAGACAAGAACATCAAGTCACGTGAACCAATGCATGCGCCCAAGTCAACATACGACGCTCAGCCACACTCACATGGTAGGCATCGACTCCGACCAAGATATCATTTGACACAAACCCATAGGGTGCGCCATGATCCCCTCGTCAGGGACCATGCCGTCCCTAGATGAGAGGTGCATCAATAACCCCGGCACAAAACAAAAAGGGATTAAGACTCAAGAAAACTACGACGTGCTAGGAACCAAATACTAACTGGGAGACTATACCTACCCCCACACAAAGGTTGACGAGACATAAGGGGATGAAGACAAGAGGTGACACCAGCCCACACGACATTGTCCTTGACCCCACCAATCATCCATTCTAACCAATCTATTGTTACAGATGTCTGGAAAAGATTAACCCTCTAATGTAAGCAAGTCCAACCTTTAATTAGTCTCTAACTTACCATCTAATTAACACTAAATAAAATAAACAAAAATCCAATCGGCCATTCTACCTAACACCTCAGTCATTCAGTTCAATCGAAAAATCATCAACTACGAATTGGTTAGGAAAATCTGCATTATAATCAATCATTAAATACAATTTAATTAACATTAAATTCATGTCATTTCGTCAGTCTTCTTTAATCAATATTAAACTAAAATGACAAGTCTAAATTAAACAAATTAAGTCCATACACGCCCATCTAATTCTTCGAGTCTAATTTACCAGGTTAGACAACAACTATATGTCAAATTAACTTCTAATACATAATTAATTCAACAATCCTAAATGACTATTAGTCAACAACTTGTGAGTCTGATTAACCTTAAGTACAATACAATACAATCTAAAACATATCTAGCCTTAAGGAATACATAAATGCTATGCCTTTAATGCAGTAATACATGTTTCGAATAACAATTAATTTGAAATAATAAATACAAAGCATTTACGCAGAAATAGATAAATAAATTGCATGCTACTTAACCTTAAAGAATGCATAGACTTGTCTCATTCCAGGCTAGAATACATGACTATAGTGATAAAAGTTTTTCCATCATAAATACCAGGAATTCAACGCAGGAATAAATGATTAAATTTATAAATGAAAAGAAAAATAACTTTAACGCATTCAACTAAATACACAGAGAAATATCTATGAGGATTACGCATCAATAACTAAATAGTTGAGCATGATATTGGGGATACACATCAATAAATAAATGGTTGAGCGAGAGATTGGGCAATCCATGGTTATTTACATCAACTTAGTCATGTTTTAAAAGGAAATACATTGGCATTTAAATGACAACCTTGGTCTCAATTTAAAGGCAGAATCATGAGCATTTAAAACAACAATCTCAGTCCCCATTTAAAGGAAACTTGTGGGCATTTAAAACATTGATTCAATCAACTTCCTAAGGGAAAAAACGTGAGTAATTAAAGAAAATTCAGTAACACTTTCAATGGAAAATCGTGGTCCATTAAGGCAGCAACACAGTTAGCAGTTTTAACAGAAAAATTTCAGGGGCATGTAACAACATATTCTGTCAATCATTTTAACATCAATTCTGTGGTAAACTAAATCAAACATCGGTCACAATTAAATGTCAAAACCGTGGGAATTCAAAAAGAGGATGCAGAGACCAGTCCACCTGAAATTTTGTGGTTAATAACAACAATACAGTCACATTTAATTAGTAAAAATTGTGTGGGCAATCAACATGAAGACGCAAATATCATTCCACCTGCAATTTCATGGTTATAATAGCAAGCACAAATAAAATCATAGACCCAACTTAATCAAATAGTACACAGGCTGAACACAGGGGGAAAAGGGTTAATTCCATCAATGCACCATTCAATCTAGCCAGGGATAAGGGATTTGTCCTTCGTTCGCCTCGGGTACCCCCAAAAATGTAGACAGGGGCACCCAAAAATACACAGACAGAGATAAAATAACGTTTTTTTTTGTGTGTGTGTATTTTTTTTATTTAAAAGCATAAGACTCACAACCCCCAAAAATGCAAACAGGGATCGACATTCATTTTTCAGTGAATTAAAAGAAAAAATAATCACAGCCCAAGCAAAAATTTGCAGACAGGAATATCAAATGTTTTTCATTTCCAAGATACCCATTTATGAAAATAAGACATGGTTATGAAATTGTTTTTGCATTGTTAGGATAAAAATACAACGCAGATTTATAATTTATCCCAGCACAAAAATGTAGGGTTAAAATTTATACAACAAGATATAAAAATGGCGTAAAAATGTGATAATGACGAGATATAAACATGTCGAAATTAAAGAAAAACTTCACCAACAATCAAATTGCAGGGATAACCAACACGAAGGCAAGAAATCCAAATGCAGAGGTACTTTTGCTAGAAGGTGCAAGTCAACAATCAACCAAGGACAACAACGAAGTTAGATGGCAGATAGGTTCGGCCTTCACTCATCATCCTCGCATAGAAAAGAAGGGCATTGAGATCCATAGGTCTATTAATGCCGAAGCAATGACCATAGATCAGGCTCCTGGCCGACTGCTCAGGAGAGGACTGATGAGCTAGGGACAAAAGGAAAACAACCACAAGCATCGCAATCAAACACCAAAGGGCAATCAAGACATGCTGAAATTCGAAGGCCAAGGGAGTCAATCAAACATCAAGCTAAGGGCTAAGGGAAAAAATTTATTCAACAACTAGAATGCTAAGACAATCAATTTACTTACCCCATTAAACATGCAAATCCTAAAGCATAATACTACTACAATATACCATAGAAAATGAAGAAAGTGTACCATTGCCTGATCGCCCGGTATGAGTTGACATCCTGCACGCTCCATGCAACACCTGCTTGTCGAATGATGAGACTTCACCGGTACCTCCCACCCAATTCTAGGGGTACTCTTCTTCCCACGTAGCCCCTCGAGCCGCAAAGGGGCCACGCATGCTAACCTGAAAATCAGCTAGCTCCCAGCTCACCTCGCAAGGCCGAGCTACCACTCCTCACTAAGCTGGGTATCCCAACTCCCACAAGCTAAGTCAATCAAGTAGAGATTTATGCATCATAATGTTATGCAAAAAAACATATGTCTTCCTCCTTCTCCTCCCTCCATTATATAGATTTTCGAACCCTTTACCTTCCCAAAATCCCATTTTATTTAATGTTTGATAAATTAATTCATAAAAATTCCTCCCCGTACAAGTGTCACCCATCCCCTTCATTCCTCCAAAACTAATTTCTTTAATTAATTATTTACCCTTATTTCCCTCACCCACCTAGAGTCACTCTTAGAATCGCTCCTAGGTGTCCCCAAAATCCCTTATAGGTTTTAATGACTTTCCCCATTATTAATTTTCTAGATCAGTTTTAAATTAGAAAGTTCTTAATGGTAGATACCTTACTAAGTTTGACTTTCTTCTTTTTCCCTTGTGTTTCCCTTTTCTTTTTATGTTTCCCTCATTTCCAAGTTTTCTAATTATCTTAGAATTCCCCTTTTCCATTTTTCATTTAGAACTCAATTTGGCAGGTGTAGAAATTAACTTTTTCCCTTTCCCCCTTTTTTAATTAATAATTAAAAAAAACAATTATCCTAATAAAATAAAACAATTATTCTCCCCCCCCCCTTTTTTTTTAATTTTTATCCCAACATATTTTTGTAAAACACTTTAATTGCTTATCCCTTCTTGTCACAAGGTTAATGAAGATTATATTTATTATTTATTTATTTATATATTTTTATATTTTTATTTTTTTTAAAGGTAAAATTTTACCACCAACAAAGATTAGACCTAGACCTTAATTTCTTAGGGGGGGTGACACATTTTTTTTTCTTTTTTTTCTCTTTTTAAGGGAAAGGTTTCAAATATTCTTCAACACTTTATTGTCCTAAAGCCATCTAGGTTTAT
>JASDQU011403752.1:0-13619 GCA_032191745.1 Picea mariana
TTGATTCTTTCTTGTATATTTCAGGAAAGGGAATCCGGAGAAGGAGAGCACTATGATACACACATCAAGTGGTATCAGAGATGGACTTCACTTGTATATTTCAGGTGAAGCAAGGAAAAAGAAGACATGTTTGTTGAAGACTCTGTGGTGATTGTTCGCGGGTAGGAAGCAATCACGAAGACAGTCAGCAGGACTATATGAAGAGGCTGAAGCACTCAGGTTTGCAGGAGTGAGAAGCATATTTTCCAGGAGGGTAGACATAGACAACAACATGGTTGTTGAAGGCCGTAGGTATTTTAGAAGGAATAACCAAGAGCTGGTGAGTAAAGAAGAAATAGGTGAAGAGCTCACTGATATAAGGAAAGAAATAGAAAAGATTTCATTGTGGATGTAGCAGAACCGAAGGATGGACGAACTTGCATTGGTGATATAGCAGAAGGCCAAGTCAAGATGGGTATATGAATGGCCCATGAGAAAGGCAAAATCAAAATGGCTAGTCAAGGAGTTGATGGCTAGAAGACAGCATAGGCTATTAAAAGGATGGTTGAGGCATGCTGAAAACCTTGACGGACCTGAGGAGATGGTTCATATATGTGAACCAGAGACTAGAAGATGTCTCGATGAAGAGGATGAAATGGGATCAACTGAAGATCTCACGAACTGTCAGGAGGACATCCAAGGAATTTCACATTGCTAGCTGGGCAATGAAATGAGGTCACTACGGGATCTCAAAGACTGCCAGGAGGGCAGTGGAAGCATCTTAAATTGTCAGGTAGGAAGAGATAAGATTATGATACTGTATGAAAGTCTCATGGACTTGGAGGTGAGTTTGACTCAGCAAGGGGTGCTGATGAAGATGGGATCGGTTGATCTCATAGTCTGCCAGGGAAGTGGTAGGGAAATCCCAATTATTCAGGTGAGCAGGGATAAGTAGATGAGGCTATTTGAGGGCCTCATAAATTCAAAAGTGATTTTGGATTAGCAGGTGCAGCTGACAAGGGAGGAAGATCAGAATAGCATTATGATGATCGGGGGAATTGGAATATTCCTACCACTTAACCCAGGGAAGGCAAAATTTTGTGTTGTCGATGATGCAGCAGAGAAAAGGTAGCCAGTTGAGACTGTCAGGGAAAAAGAATTGGATCAGGTGTTAGAAACTTCCCAAGAAGAAGAAGAAGAAGATGAGCATTCCAAGGAATGGCTCAATATTTTCAGCAACCAGGAGACTGAAAAGACTACAACCTGGGAGTTTGCAGAAGAAGAAGAAGAAGTAGTAGACAACATTATTTTGGTTGATATGTATGAACAGATTGAAGCCCTGGAGAGAAGGGTGAAAGTGCAGAGTGTGCACATCCAACAGGCGAAGTTGGAAGCAGTTGATGAAGAAGGTATGGAGATCACAGTGATCTACCCAATTGCAGAAATTTTTTGCAGCTAGGGAGATTGCATGAACATGGCCAGCCACTGAAGCATCTAGATGAAGTGATCGAGGACATCAAGGAGCTGATGATTAGGTCAGCATAAACTGTCAGCAAGGAGAATCTGAGCAGAAGAAAGGAAGCAGCAACAGCAGCACAGAAGCAGCAGCAGCAACAGGGAGATGGAGTAGATGAACAGCTCCAAAGATTTGTTTGGGAGCCAAGAGGATTTCAACAGCTGATATGGGAAACTCATGAGCAGGAGCTCATGAATTTTTCAGCTGAGGAGTATGATGCAGGATCATCTCTCCATGTCAGCCAGCCAGCTAGCCATGATAGCATGTGCATTCAAGGAGAAGAGAGGCCCAACCCTCGTTTTCAAATTGAAATTGAATGTAATTAAATGTTTTCTGCTATTGAGCCATGAGGCTATGCTTTGCATAGGCGTAGAGTAGATAGGGCTTTAATGTTTTGTAAGTCTGAGATCTATATCCAATCTATGGATTAGACAACCATTGAATGTAATTGAATAGGGTAGTTGAGGTTTCAAGGGAAGAGCTCGAAGAGCCCCCTCAGGTAAAAGATCGTATTGTATCTCATTTGATAATAGTGGAGAGAGTTAGTGAGCTAGCGTGAGATAGAGAAGGAGCCGAGACCTTGTTACAGGCCATTCTCAGGAACACCTTGTAAAAATAGGCATTAGCCATTTTAATATAAACATCATTTTTTCCTACATATTTTCTGTGTTGAATGAATGTCTGTGAGTGTTCTTTATATGCTGTGAATGTATGTTATGTTTATGCATTTGTAGGAGTTGTTTTGGTTTCAGGATTGAGAGGTCTTTGAGGCTTCACACCAGGAGGGTGTGAAATAATGCTACGGGTTCTAATAGCCGTGCACAGAGGGGGCATTTCTGAATTCTACGGGTTCAGACAAAGACGTGTCAGGTGGGCACAGAAGTTGAAATCAACAACTCAGGAGAAAGACCTGTGACATTGTTGAACACCTCATGAGGCAAGGCTGTGTAGGAGAGACACAGTTGTAGACATAAACTCTCTTTGAGTTCAGTAGAGCTCTACCAGGTGGGCATTGAGAAGGTGCAAGGAGTGCACAAAAGTTAGAATCTCTGAGGAGTTCTGTGAAGCTCTGCTAGGCATTGAGCCAGTGAAAGGAGTGCACAGAGGAAGAACTTTGTTGTGAGTTGAGAAGAAGACATAAGCTCTGAGGAGTTCTGTACAACTCTTCCAGGAGGGCATTGAGACAGCGTGCAGATAGGCACAGGAAGAGAAATCTATTGGGTTCTGTGATTTGAAGAAGAGTCCACTGAACGATCTTCACAGGGTTGTTCAACACCCTGAAAGACTTAGCAATAGGTTGCTTGAGAAGACAGAGTGTTAGGAGGGCATCATATTTCTCCATTTGAAGGATAAGGAAGAAGGAATTATTTTCCTTAGAGGTCTCACTTTCAGAGAATCTCAAAAGAGGCAGCACTTTGGGTGCAAAGACTTTGCAAGGAGAGTAGAAGTCAGAATCCCTTGAGGATTCGAAGGATAAGCTCACGAGGAGTAGTGCTTTCAGCGCACGAAGCCATAGTTGTGAGTGCAGAAGTGAAAGGACTCTTTGGGAGAGTTTAGAGTCTCTAAATCTCAGGAGGGACAATGTTCACATATGTGCAGGCGAGGATTTCAGTGGTGAAGAGCTCCCAGACAGCAGAAGACAAAGGTCGAAGCCTTTGAACATTTGTAATTCTTCCAAGTGTTGGAAGAAAAGAGCCAGAGCTCGGGAGGAGAAATAGTTGTCATTGGATCAGCTGCAAAGATCTGGACTGTTGAAGATTTCACGTCTAGAGAGTAGCAGCAGAAGCGCACAGGTGAGAGGATATGAATCGTCAGATCTTGAGTGAAGAACCCGACAACCATTGGATCTGTTGAGAATTGCCCGAGGTTTAAACCCTTGCAGGAGGAAGCAAAAGTCTCGAAAGGGTGAAAGAATATGAGCTGTCCATTGGAGAGGAAACGTGTCGTGAGATCACCCATATCAGGGATTCAGACATCGTAGGTCAGAGGAGGAAGTCTTTCGACTTCGCGAGTGGCGAAGCCGTGAGAGGATCGCAGTCGTCCATCTGAGGAGGACAGGTGGCAGAGATATAAGGATCTCACGAACTCAGAAGTTACCAAGGTGAGAGCCCAAAGTTTGGGTGCTCCAAGTTGTGAAATGGTGAAGTTGTGAGGAGTGAGGAAAATCGTTGGATCCAGGTCGTGGGAGGACCATTGGATCAGAGTCCCATCACATATCACGCATTCGGGGGTTCGGAGGTTGAGAGAGGTCACTTTGGACTGCAAAAGTCGTGAAGTGCCAAGAGTCGAGGCTCATGTGGACACGTGGTAGAACCACCAGGTGGGGCCTGCATGGTTGAAAAACGAATACGGATTTCCTGGAGAAAGGAGTCAACACTCCATTGACTTCTTGCGTCTCAGAGATTCGTGAGATAAGAGAACGAAAGCTCAACACTACGACTTGCGAAGTGGCGAGTAGCGAGAACGTGAGAGGGAAAGATAATGTTGCCTCTCAGGGGTTCGTAAATGGAAGGTGCCAAGGTTGGACGTTGAGACTTGCGAAGTCGCAAGTTGCGACAGGAGATATATTTAATCCTAGCCATTGGTCGCGCAAGGAAGGCGCTGACAGAGAAGGAGATGTACCCTTATCGGGGATTCAGGTATCGCGAGATTAGAAAGGAGGAGTCGAATGCTTCGAGTCACGAACTTGCGAAGTCGTGAAGTTGCGCCAAGGAATTTGGGGTGAGGCCCTTGTTCATAGCGTTGTGGTCATTGGGGAAAGGTGGAGCTCGTGCCTGGTGCTCTTCGCACAGGGGACTTTCTGGAAGGACTTGTGGATCGAAAATTTGAGATTCCAGCAGGAAATCTAAATAGTCGCTTCGGCTCATAATCTGATTGAACGATCCTATGAAGAAGACGTCGACCGGAGGGCCGAGTGGGTTTGCGTCTGCGTCGCAAATTCTATAGGATAAAATTATTTTACTTTAAAATCGCCAAAAAATTATAAAAACTATACCAAATACTTAGAAATTTGAATATTTTTTAAAAAATATTGCCAAACATTTATAGTTGACATATGAAGGATTAATAATATTCGCCAAGGTTTCTATATTTTAAAATAAATTTCCATCCTTAAAATCATCCCTAGTTGAAATGTTTATGCAATAATATGAATTAGTGAATGTATATTTATTAAACTATATAACATGTTATATATAAGGATTAGTCTAATATTGTATACATGTATGAATACAAAAGTTCTAATGATTGATGTTATGCTAAGAAAGAAAGAGATAATCCATGGATGTGAGTGCTACATATGAAGTTGATACATATATATGAAGGAGGCAACATGGAGCCAAGGTGTTGATTTAAAAGGCTACAGAAGGAGGCTTTGAAACTCCTATTATTGCGAAATAATCATGTAGCTTTAAAATTCATTTAATGATAGAAATGCGAGTATGAATTCCTTAGGCATTTACATTGCATAATTACTGAAGGGATTTAGGTTAAAATTGTATCATCCAGGGTCTATTTATAAAATGACATTGCGGTATGATTTGGAATGCATTGATGGATTATATACCATGTAGTCTGGTAAGACCAAGGGACTTTATTAACAACACAAGATTTTAGGGTTTTAGTGCATTTATATGACACAATAAGAAGCCATGAACTTGTTGGTTATGGGATGGTAATCAAATTAATGAAGGGGGGTATGACCATATTATAAGAATGAATACCAAAAATACTAGTCATGTATGAGACCATGAAATGGTTAGTTAAGCTATGGTGCCACACAAGTTTCCAATGAAATTAATACTTGTAATTGATGGTTGGACTGTAACTTTGTTTCTAACATTGCAGAACACTACATAATTTAATTCTTGATATATTGATTGGGTCGAAAGGGAAGGTATACAAATGGTTGAAAAAGAAATGAGAAGTGTATGGATTATGTTCTTGGCCATTGGCCAAGCCATCTAATTATCATGGTAGGATGCATGAGTTAGAACAAGGATTTCTAAGTGCAATCTAGGATTTCCTTGGAAATATATGCATGTAGAATTGCATTCATGCATAATGTAGTAATTTTTCACTCATGTATGCTAACGTAAAGTGTGTATGTTTGAAAATTTTATGGAATGAATTTTAGAAATGCTTCCATACAATATCTTTTGTACAGATGATCATGCTAGTAGTGGAGAAGTGAGATCCTAAACAAGTCTTGATATTCTAAAGAATCATAAACTGTTAGGTACTACATCAAGAGGGATGTAGCTTGAAGTAGTCACATAAGGATGGACTACATGAAATTTTTATGTTAAAGGAACAAAGTAGTAAAATAGTTATGATAAGGAAATTTTTTATTGCTGATAACATATATGCATAAAATGATAAGCTCATGTAACTATTAGTTTGTTAGCTATGATTGAATTGTTGGATGTGGACAATTGTAAAAGCACTTTGAGAGTTTGAATACAGAATTTAATAAAAATATGTTATGCATGATATAACGACCATGTTTTTGGTTGAAGGCAAGATAAAATTAATCCAAGGAAGCAACTCGAAATATGGCAATGTTGGAAGCCATAATGAAGACTAATGCATGATGTAGAAACAACTAAGCAAATATGAGACGAAAATTCATATTTTTGTGAAATGTTGATTTTTCCTTAGGAAATAATTTAGAATTTCTCAATAAAATTTTATAGTATTAACTCTTGATGAATCTATGCATATAATGTAGATGCGATCATATTTATTACAACTAGAATGCGTGAGAAGAGAAGCTACAAATGGGAATATTAGAGTGTTTTAATTGCAAAGCCTTAGTAATGTTTTGTTGATAAGATGATGCTCTCGTTGTGTGTCAAAGCCTTAGAAAGATGGATCACTAAAGGATTGTATATTAGTGAAAGAATACCTCATCCTAAAAGGATGAGTGCAACAAGAAAGGAGTAGCATAAAAATGTCACAATGAGATAAATTCTTACTGAAACAACTCTCTCAAAAAAGGGAAACGATTTCTAGTTGAAGTATGAAGATATGACCAGAAGAATAACAAGATTCAATGGCTAAGACATGGAAATTTTTGAATAATTTTGGAAATAACATTGTATTGATGCATTGAGGAAAATGCATAAATAAGGGGGAGAGGAATGCAATACCTAGGTTGACCCTAGTTGTAAGTGAGAATATAGGCTGGTGAACCATGTTACTTTGAAGCCAGAGTTCATGTGTACTAAGTAGGATGGTGAGACATATACAAAAAGGATTGTAGGCCTATCCTCTGTATTATGTAATCATAATTGAATACCAAGAAAATTACACCACTATTGTATGCCATCCCCAAAAAATCATAAGGGGGATAAAATCCACTAGAAAATGGGAAAAAAGGGCTAAGAGTCTTAGGTTAAGGGGATAATACTAAGGGGCTTAGGCAAAGAGAATATTTTGAATAGTAATTTCCAAAATTTAACTCAGGGGTGCATATGCATTATGCTATCATAAGTTCTTATGGAAGAGGAATGAATCGCCAAGTGGGCGCAAAGGGAGATCATAAAGTGACGAGTGTCATTTTATGCACATGAAAATATAATGGGAGAATAGAGTGTAGTTTCCAATCGAAAAATTTTCATTTTCTCACCATCGTGGAAGAGAATTATCTCCTCTAGTACCATCTTTACTTGCTTCCATCACCATAACCATAGGGGGGGAAAGATGGGAAGAGTTTTCTGGTGAATTGGAACTGAAAAGGGGGGTTTTCAGGATAGTATGTTATTGAACGGTCCCATTTTTAGGCTCGTAAGAATATCTACAGGTGAGAGAATCACTAGGAATTAAATTCCCATACTGTTAGTTGCAGCTATATGGCTCAAATAATTATTTTCTAACTTGTTGTTGAAGCCTGGAAAGGAAGTAGGACATCTGATGGGGCACACTTCCTGGGTGGGACAAGCATGTGGATAATTACGGACTATAGTTGGTTGGAGTTGGCACTTAAATATGAGAATTATTGTTTTTTAGAAGACTGTTGTAGGATAGTAATCCCTTTTTACCCAAGTGGATTTTAAGCCCAAATCGGGGATGGCCTTCTGTCAGTTTGTAGGCTGCAGAGTCTATGTCTAGGAGGAGAGTGAGAGTTTTTCATGCAATTCATGGCTATTTATACCATATAAGTGGTTCACCATATAATTTTATGAATTCTTGTATAAATAACTATGTATTCCTGTTAATGAATACTACTATGTTATTATTGTTTAGTATGTTGTTGTTAAACTTGTACAAGGACTATATTTATATATTTCCTGTCATGAGTATTTACTGTTGGAATTATCATTGAACATTTGATACTAAATTTGTACAAGAATTGGTAATTATAATCCTCAATCATGAGTAATGGATTTTCAAATATATATGTTTTCGGGAATTCCTAGGACTGTTTAATCAATGGTTCAACAAAAAAATTGTAATTAATGTGTGCTTATGTTGTTATATGACCTGTGTATATAAAATATTTATATATGTATATATTGATACTGATCTGCCTGTAATAGAGCCACAGGTTCATATTTTGGACCTGCACGGGATGGATATAAAGTGTAGAGGTGAAGTTGTTAGTAGGTTGACATTCTATTTGACTAAATTGTAAACAAAGTTTATCTCTATGGATTGATATGATAGTTGTAATTAGCATGATTGTTACCAAATAAGGCTCGAAATGCCATGTTTAGAATGGATAGTGCGCAAGGAAAAATATATCACATGTGGACAATGATGAATATGATGCTTAGCCAGTTAGAAATTTTTTTATAGATTGAGGAACATCTGGTAAATGATAATAAACTCTTAGAGAAAACCTTTACCAAATAAGTGAAAGATTAGACTATTTAACCTGAGAAAAACTTGAATCTTTTCTCAGATGAATGGTAACCATTGATCTCAACCCAACAAATCAATTGTGGTCATTGATTGGATTCCTCTTCACTCCAAGGCTTTCTAATAATTTGGGTTAATGTGGACCATTGGATTTATTGGAGGAGAATCAAGAGATCTTGGCCATTCATCGGGGTCCTCCTATATGAGGACTTGTTAGGGAACCAAATTGATGTCAGTCATAGGATCCATCAGAGTGTAGATTGGAGAAGATATGGATCATTGGAACCATATCATAAAGTGGCGTTAGAGTCCAATGCTCAGAGTAGTCGTAGTAATGCTACTCCGATGGGAAGACCCCGAGAGGTAATTCTAACCATTGATCAGAGAATAGCTGGGATTAATCTCAACCATTGATCACAAAAGGAGTCCTTGAAGTTTGAGGTTGGAATATTCTAGGTATTTAGGATTAGATTCATTCCGATGGGAGGACCCTAGGGGTAATATTGGTCGTCAATAAGAGAGTCCCCGGGATGTAGTCTCATGCATAGATTGTCCTGGTCCCATATCATCTAAGTGTAAAAAGGGGAAGTGATGTTAGGATGACTAGGACTACCCATGTGGTAGACAACACACCTTGGAATGATTAAGAATGTTGATCAGGGAAACTGTAATGATTTCCCACCGTCGATTTAGTGTTGACCCCATAGGGCCATGTTCATGGGATCCACATTGATAACATTTATCGATTCATCGATTTGGGATATAATCTCGACCGTCCAATCTCTAGAGCCCAGTAACATAGGAGGTGGTGGAAAAAAATATGGTAGTCATCAGATCCTCTCACAATGATTCTCAGTAGTAGATATCGTGTTAAGAGAAGGGGGTCATAAACCTATGGTAAACTTAATTAGTGATTCCACAATAATGATATTATCTTAGATATTATTCTCATAATCCCTAGGATAAGAATCTTGAGTTTCATACTGCACGATGAAAGATCTGATATCTGATGCTCGGTGATGATGTGGCTTGTAAAAATTGGTCCATGTATCACAATTAAGGAAGGCCATCTGCCATCATAAGGAGGTGCCATGTGTCATGTAGATTTGGAAGAATTGAACTAGGGTTCGCAAGGAGAATGAGTGCCATGTGTCAAGTGGTACATGTGCCACATGTCACACTATGTCTAATGCCATGTGTCAGCTGAGGATTCATTGATGAACCATATGTGGGCCCAATGGATGGATATTATCCTTGGGGTAACATCGTCAGACCCTAGCCATCAGATCTAAAGGTGGGTGGATCTACACCATTGATTCATGATCAAAGTAACTCAATTAGCCTCGGACTATTGGGGGGCTTATTACCTAGTTAAACTATGAATCACATTGCCTCGTGCCTCGGTGATCACGTTTCACACTGTGATTAAAGAGATGGGTCAACACCCTATTGGGTGAAATTTGAACATGGCCATGACGTGTATGTTCACGTCTATTCACGTGGAAGTCCACAAGACAAGTGATATGCGTTCCATTTTCTATGATGAGTCATATTTAGACATCATGTGTCAGGCCATGAGCACGCGACATTGAATCCACATGTCAGCATAGATCCCATGCCATCTTAATCCCTTTGAACATGCACAATGAACTAGAACCATTGGAGTTAAGGATGGTGAATCTCCATTATCGATTATGGTCAAGGAGGGTCAATCAGACCCTACATTGTCGAAGAGTTTTTATGTCAGGAGAAGATAGAGGGTCCGGTATATGGTGCCCGATGAATACATGTCATGATCCTAGGGAATGACAAACGATGGTGTGGGATAGGGCCACACGTGCAATGTGTCAGAAAATACCAGATCAATCATTGAGGAATGAGGTTAAATCGGCCATCTTGATGGGCTAATGGTCTGGTGAACCAACATTACATTGAATGATGTCACGTAACCAATGCATGATTAACAAGTAGTACCATATGATGGAACGTTGTACCCTAGGTGCCAACTCACATCAAACTGGACCTTTTGAGGGTTATGTGATACGAGAAGGGCCACAATTCTGGGAGTTGATAAACCGAGGGTTGGGTGGATGAGGTGGCAAGTGCCACGACAAAGCCCATATCAGTTTCCATGTCCTCGCGGGGATGACATGGAACGACATGGAAGTTCCAAGTTAGATAGATACAGGTAATGTAGATCCACATGGGAACCATGTAGAATTATAATGGAAAATATATAAAATCTTTAAAGCACCATAATTTCTGATCCATAGCTTAGTTTTGAGGTGAAAGTCATTGGAAAGTTTGGATGAGCATAACCAATTTATGAAGTCTAATTGAGGATATGAATAGATGGAAAAATAAAAAATATTTGACACCCCATCCCTTAGAAGGTACTCAAGGGGTTGGGTATGTTACACAAGCACAAAGGGGGTCAAATATTACATCCCATTTTCGTAGAACGAGGTGAGAAATACCCCAATGCCAATTCTTATGGAAAAAATTCTATGCATCGACTTTGAAGTGAATTTGAAACAGATCCATCCTCTAATAAGAATAAATATGGGGCATAACCTAGCTCTAGATTCCATGACTCCTTGAGCCACCAGGAGAGGGGTCGGAACAATCTTGCCAGAAAATCTACCTACAAGGGTTTTACCGTAGAGAGGGGATGTCTTCGAATGTTATGTCTTGACCCACAACCATTGCATACTTTACACGTCAAACTATGATACACCTATGTGAAGAGAGTATACATTTATTTTCTTGGGAGCTAGAAGCGAAAGGATCAACAAGGGGTAACAACTGAGATATCGGGGAAGAATGAGCAGGAGGGATCACCAGGAAAAAAGAAATGGGAGGAAGGGAGGGCCACATAAGAACTAATGATGGAGAAAGATAGGGAGGAAGAAAAGGAGGTACCTCAAAAAATTCTAGTTCCAAAAATGAAGGGGGAGGATCTAGAGCCTCCCTTGTACTTGCCACTTTCCATCTATGATGATTGATGGGTATCCATATCTCATCGGTACAAGGGGATGATAGTTCTGGCACATCATAAATTTGAAGTTAGGAGGTGAATATGGCCTCCTCTCCTAGGATATCTTCCTGAAAGTCTAACGGCTTAACTTCCATTAAAAAATGGCATGAAAATATGCCACCTGGGATTTCAATAAACACATTTGTGGTCAACACACTTAAGTCATTCTAGGAATTGAGATTGAGTCGAGTGCGAAAAATATCAGGAGGGAAGCCACCTGGAGGATCCGTTCAAAAATGGAGCGACATGACTAAAAACAATGGGAAAGGAGAAGGGCCTTAGACTGACCTGGCCGCAGGCCCGAGGACACTGGAGGACCTATGCTTTAAACCATAGTCCCATCTCCATTTAAAAGGGGAAGGGTTGTCGACTGACGTGACTGCAGGCCCGAGGACATTAGAGGCTCGATGCATTAAACCATAGTCTCATCCCCATTTAAATAATTTATTAGTCCCTACCATAGGCATAGAGGGACTATAGCGATCGATAAAGCGTTGACTACATATTAGTTTGTCCTTTGACCAGAAATATTTGCACAATAACTATTGTTGGAGCTATGGAATTAAAATCATATATTTTTATATATTAAAAGTAACATATATGTACTGATCTGATTGGATAAGAGATTGGAGGTCTTATTGCCGGCTTTTCTATTCCCAATGCAGTATATAGAAACATATCCAAACTTTTTCTAGTAGACAGTATGTTTTAATCATATATTTTTCTTGTATATTGCTTGAAGGTCGATTAATTCTACCATTAGTTCAAATGTTTGTATTATCATTTTCTGCTACCCGAATATATCCGTCAGTTTTGATATGTACTAAGAATATTGAAATGTTTTCATATCCAAGCTTTGTATATTTCTTGAAATTTATTGACACTTATTCTGAGATGCCTCAATAGGCCTGACAGTGTAAATGTTTACATGACGTGAAGTTCTCCAACACCCATGACAGCTTAAATGTTTTCATACCGCGACGTCCTTAGACATCCTGAGAGTCTTAAATGTTTATGTAAATACGGTTCTCAAAGTACATTTCAGTTCAATAGCCATTGTATGTTTCATCCTTGTTGTGCCATTGAATCTACATACATTGTTTATTGGTTCGGTGATTGCTTCTTCTTTGCTGGCTTGTTGGGCGCTACCATTGTATGCTTCATCCTCGTAATCGTTGAATCTAGATACACTGTTTATTGGTTCAGTGAGTGGTTCTTCTTCGTTGGTTTCTCAGTTGTTGATTTTTGTTGTTTTTCTTGCGATTCGACCTGCGCTTCTGCATTTCATCGTTTCAGAGTAAGTTTCGATGCCGTAGTTTCATTTTGTATTCCTTGTTTGTTGTTTAGTGTTTGCAGTTTGCAAGTAAACATGTTTTATTACTTGTAGTCGCATGTTCCTTGTATGTTTCTGGTTCGTTTTCCGCTTCAGCTATAGTTTGGTAATCATTGGAGATACATATGTTGCTCACTGGGTCAGTGGATTTTGCTGGTTTGTTGGTTCCTGGGTTGTTGGTTTTGTTTGTTTGCCTGGGGTTTCAGCTTTGGGGCCCTGGGGGTGTAGTTAGGACTCTTCGTGCTTCCTTGCTGGTTTCTTTTCTTTGATTCAACCTTGCAGGGTTGGGGTGTAGCGGTGGTCGTCGGAGCTTTTCTTTTGGATCGTTATTGTTTTTTGGGGGCGCTTTACGGTGTTCAGCCCCTACACCCACCAGTCAATTTGCAGTTGTGTTATTTTCCATTTTTGAAGAGGTCATTATTTGTATTTCTGTGAGATTTTCCTAGTGCTCGAGTCCTACCATGAAAGAAAATAGTTGCATACAAAATTGTTGGAGGATTACATGTAAAGTTAAAATATCCGTTGTTTTTTTGTTGGGATAAAGCATATGTATGCAGCCTACATTTATAGACCATGTAGGTCAAATGTGAGGATATGGCATGACATGTTATTTCTCCTCTACATAGACTGGTGTGTGCACGATACAATTTGTGTTCTACTTGAGATATCATATGTGCAACAAAGATTCTTCAAGATTATATTTTTATGTCTGGAAGCATGTCTGGGTAGTTTGCCAGGGAAAACTGAGAACTTGTAACGTGGGCACAGTAGTCTGTGTATAGGATAAAGAACATGGTTAAAGGGCATATCTAGATGAATTGCTAGGGAAAACCAGAAATCGTTTAGCTACAGCCATGCAATTGCGTGATATTTTATACCTTGTAATATACTTT
>JASDQU011403752.1:28089-42968 GCA_032191745.1 Picea mariana
TATATATATATATATCTTGTTTCTAAATATGGAATTACTGGCATTTAATTCTAACAAGTCATCATGCAGAAATCGTATATATTGTCTTTGATGGGCGAAAGGCTCGAGGACATGTCCTATTCATGCGCATTAAACCAAAATTTGAGGGTGGATTATATTATCCCTTGCAAGTGTTCATTTCAAAATCATGAAATCCCGTTCACACGACGTGCCCTTTTCACATTCACGAAACCTCCATTCCTTAATTTCTCTTCACCATACCCACCACGTTCGCATTTCTAAATATGCAATAAATAAATTTTACTATTAACAGTTCATCATGCACCACCAATACAGGTTGTCATTAATCAACAAAAGGCTCGAGGAGCTTTCCCATTCAGAAGCATTTAACAAATATTTAGTAAGAAGTTACATTATTCGCTCTAGCAATTCAGTTAAACCATCATCTACAACAAAGCAACCTTCTCATAAACCTATGGCATCATCTCGACAACAGTTCTGTGGAGATACAATGAACACCTTCGAGCATGAGGACCAGAAATTCAACTGATCTAGGGCATTTTCTTATTACTCAACCCCTACTGCAGAGAATCAAGTAATTTGGACCTCCGGGATTGCTCATGCAGGCTGTGTCCCTAAGGTTTTGAACTGTAAGGACCTGGTCTCTTGGTGCGTCAATAAATTTATTATAGAACAAATAATTATTCCACTGCATGATGAATCTTTTTCTTTGTCACCTCAGGTCTTTCACGAGATGCTGAAATTGCCTGCGCCAACATTGACATTCAAAGGAGAAGATTGCAAACAGTTCGTAGCAAAGCATAATAACGGATTGGACCTCTTGCCCCATTTTTTGGAAAGGCCAAATCTAGTTCCTGAAGATATTACAAGTATGCAGGTTAGCACATTTAGAAATCCATTCTAAGAAATTTTCTGGTTGTTTACAAAAATAATGGGACATGAGTCCACATGTACTATTTCTCGCATGGCTCTATATATTTTGTATTTCACAGTCAACAAAAAAGCCCTTATTTATTGGGGTAGGTTAATTTCCCATGAAATCTCTTCCCAATTGTCAAGCTACAAAAGGAAAAATAAATTCTATATGTCATCCTATTTACCTTTTGGAATAACACATTCCTATCAATTTTCACAACTGTCTCTGTCCAAAAAATTCTACTGCGAATTCCACTCAGTAACATTCTGGTACCAGGCTTTGTGGAAGCAGAAGGCTTCCCACTATTTTTATGAGGTTTTTAATGGATTCCTGCCCGTTTTCAAAGTTTTGTTGTTAGGAGAAAATGCTTCCCGCATATCTGAACATGCAACTAGTTTTTTGCACAATAAAGGTACACTCCAACATTTGGATCGTTACACTGTCATAAGAATTTTTGGCTCCACGGAACAACTTGCTCTCCTTCTATTTCATGTTATGGACATAATTTTTATTGCAAAAGTAGCACGTCAATACAGCTACTGGTTTGATCTGTTCCAAAAGAAGTAAAAAAACCAGTTCATTCCTCTGCCTTGGAAAATAGGGGAGTTCGTCTTGAAAAACGTCAACAAAATTGACGATTTCGCAACACATTTTAGCATCTCCAACCTCAAATATGTTGAATACATAAGAGGATTCAAACCCTATGATATTTTTAGAGAAAATTTACAATCACTTAGCCTCGGCGATTGTTTTGTAAATAAACACCTTCCCAAAAACAAAGATAGTGACGGTCCTGCCTCTAATACCAGCGACGTAGAGACAGTGCAAAGCTGCACTAAATTGTACACGCAACAGGGGAAAGGCCCCAGTGACAAGAGTGTTCAATCCGCAAATACCACTCCAAAAAGTATGACACCCCAGAGCATCGCTCCAACGGCCCATCACAACATCAAAGAAACACAAAGTTCTTCAAACAGAGGAGGAGATAACGACCCTCCTCACTCTAAAATTGATATTTCTCACAAGCTTCCAGTAGAGAAGAAGAGGAAAAAAAATGTGCATCAACCTAAAGAGCTGAAAATTCAGAGTCAGAACATAGAAGTTGACACTGATCTGGATGCCATGTTCCCCTTCCTTGATCTGCCCCAATAAGACATCCACCATAGCCATCCAATGGACATATCCGTTACCCAAAATTTTGACGAAGCTGAATCCTTTGTGTTCCAGAGCGTTGTTTTTTATATCCAGAACAAAAGATTGATATTTAAGAAAAAAAATGTTAAAAATATCAAAGGAAAATATCGTTCAGAGGTTGACATTGCCAACATGCGGCCGTCCCAAATCTATCAACTTCACACCATGAATGGAGAAGCACTTCATGATTCCATTGGACACATCGAGACCTAGAATGCCAAACTGAAGGACTGAGTCAAGAAATTGGAAGACGCTTTCATTCCTATGCCATTTATTGTCGATCCTTTAGCAATAGCCATGCCTGCAACCCTTGCACCCAATGTAAAGTCATCCTCCACCCTACTCACATACGGTAAAGGAAATGTGGAGAACAATATCAAAAAACGAATGGAACTGGTTACCCAGGCATGGAAAATATCACAAACCATCGCTTCCCTTGGAACCAGGGCACATAGCTTTCTCGAGATTTTTCAATCCAAATTAAAAGATGAAGAAAATTTCTTTTTAAAAACGGTCATCCCTTTTGGCAAGATTGTCAACAATATGATAGAAACAAAATTACGAGAAGAAGATCTTCCATCCAAAAAATCGAATGACCAATTGAATGCATGTTGGAAACAAAAAGTAAAGAACCTGCGTCTCATTGTTCAGTCATGTGAACAAGCCATAACGAAGAAAGATAAATTATTCACAAAGCTGTCAAATATAGACTTAGCACGAAAAACCAACGACTTCTAAGACCCCCTCTTAATCACAAACTCCTTTCCCTTAACCAGGCAAGAGTTCAATAAATAGGTTGCTATGTTGAATACCTTGTCTCTCGAAACATCTTACAACATCCTTCAATTTGATAAAGCTCGCATCCATGACTGGCTAGTCAAATATGCAGTACAGAATGAGGAAATTCATTAGGCTCTTTCTAATATTTCTATCGACTTTCATGAATTAGAAAACAAAGTTTTCAACATCAAAATTCGGAATGAGATCAATGTCTCCCCAATGAGAAGCTACATTGAAGAATGGGTCGAAAGAGAATTGAAACAGGCCGCCAACGAAAGACAACAAACAATTCTTGACATTCCAACAACCATGGAGAACATCCTTGAAACCGCAATCATTGCTGACATCAATGAAACGACAGCCGCAAGCAAATAGCCAAAGCGCTCATATATACCCTCATTGTAAGTTTAGTCATCCCATCTTTCTTTGTTTCTCAGCCCGGTTATTCCACTTTCTTAAATATAGATGTATAGGAAAAAACTTATACCTTTCCATTTATTTTATTTTGCAGCTATTGTGCTCTATCTTCTTTCCACAATCCTGTTTCTTGTACATATTTCTCTAATGGTCCGTGGGAGCTCCAATCCCACTCTACATGAAAAACGCATTGAAATTCCGGGGTATATTTCAAAATTTGCAGTAGTGTGTAACAAACTTTCATTTTTTCAGATACTTGAAAAAAAAAAGCATTTAAATTTTTATATGTTACAGACTATATTTTTATCTTTCCTCATTTTGTATAACAAATGCATTTTTTTTTAATATGTTAGACCTTTATTCTTATCCTTCAGCAGTCTCTATGGAAAATGCATCTACTCTTTTATATGTTACACACTTTTCTTTTTTTATATATTTCAAAATAAATGGCATTAAAAAATGCAACCGTCATTTACATATACCCCATGTTCACAAATGCATTCAAATTTTTATATTACTTATCTCCTATTAATTTTATGTTATCATATATTTTTATCTTTCACCAATCCATATGTAAAATGCATTTAATCTTGCATTGTCAACAAATTTTTTACTTTGTTATATACTTTCAAAAAAATTAGGTTTGCTATATACTTTAAAAAATTAGATGTTGTTGTGTCGACCTTCATTTACTTTTTCCCTATCTTCAGTGATATACAATTTGCACAACATTTCTCTGATATATATTTTGCACCAAACACTTCGTTTCATTTACAATTAGATGCCATTTTCCACATTTTGCTTTATAACCTCCTTGACAGGGACTGCGCTTCCACTCACCCTCGTTGTATAATTGAATTTAAATAAACCATAAATTTATTCTACTCAAAAGCCAAATAATATATGGAATCACTTTATGTGCAATATTATTACACTGGTCGGAGAGCGCGGATGGTTATTGCTAAAGATGAGGAAGCTGGGGTGTGGTCTGCTAAGGACTGTTGGGAGAAGGAAAGAAGTGGCTTGCCTTAGGAGAGATCAAATTACTAAAGAAAAAAAGGACCTTTCCTCTCTTATTATTTGAAGATGAGTCTTTTTCACTTCACTAGTTTGGTTTCTGCTGATGATTCTGGCTAATAAAACTGAGTCTTTCTCACTTGACTAGTTTGGTTTCTGCTGATGATTCTAGCTAATAAAACTATAGATAGATACTGAGATGTTGCCTTGCGCCTTCACCATTCACATTTGTTTACTATGTAGGGATATGGATGGAGAAAGGAAGAGCCACCGGACTCGACGAAGAATTAGAGTTTCCATTGGAATAGGAGAATGAAGGGTTTGGCAATAGAACTATAATAATACACTATTTCCAGTAAGAATAGGAAAGAAGAAACCAGTCAAATTGGTGCTTGAAAAAGATGAAAATCAATGAAATTGGAACTTGAAAATGTTGAAAATACATTGAAATTTATGCTAAATCAATTGATGTTTGGTCTTTACAGCCATAATTATAAATTTTTTAATATTGAATATGCAGTACAGAATGAGGAATGTAATGCAGTATTGAATATGCAGTACAGAACATCCTTGAAACCGCAATCATTGCCGACATCAATGAAATGACAGCCACAAGCAAATAGCCAAAGCGCTCATATGTACCCTCATTGTAAGTTTAGTCATCGCATCTTTCTTTGTTTCTCAGTCTAGTTATTCCACTTTCTTAAATATAGATGTATAGGAAAAAACTTATACCTTTCCATTTATTTTATTTTGCAGCTATTGCACTCTATCTTCTTTCCACAATCCTGTTTCTTGTACATATTTCTCTAATGGTCCGTGGGAGCTCCAATCCCACTCTACATGAAAAACGCATTGAAATTCTGAGGTATATTTCAAAATTTGCACTAGTGTGTAATAAACTTTCATTTTTCACATACTTGAAAAAAAAAAGCATTTAAATTTTTATATGTTACAGACTATATTTTTATCTTTCCTCATTTTGTATAACAAATGCATTTTTTTTTAATATGTTAGACTTTTATTCTTATCCTTCAGCAGTCTGTATGGCAAATGCATCTACTCTTTTATATGTTACACACTTTTCTTTTTTTATATATTTCAAAATAAATGGCATTCAAAAATGCAACCCTCATTTACATATACCCCATGTTCACAAATGCATTTAAATTTTTATATTACTTATCTCCTATTAATTTTATGGTATCATATTTTTTTTTCTTTCACCAGTCCATATGTAAAATGCATTTAATCTTGCATTGTCAACAAATTTTTTACTTTGTTATATACTTTCAAAAAAAATAGGTTTGCTATATACTTTAAAAAATTAGATGTTGCTGTGTCGACCTTCATTTACTTTTACCCTATCTTCAGTGATATATAATTTCCACAACATTTCCCTGATATATATTTTGCACCAAACACTTCGTTTCATTTACAATTAGACGTCATTTTCCACAATTTGCTTTATAACCTCCTTGACAGGGACTGTGCTTCCACTCACCCTCGTTGTATAATTGAATTTAAATAAACCATAAATTTATTCTACTCAAAAGCCAAATAATATATGGAATCACTTTATGTGCAATATTATTATACTGGTCGGAGAGCGCGGATGGTTATTGCTAAAGATGAGGAAGCTGGGGTGTGGCCTGCTAAGGACTGTTGGGAGAAGGAAAGAAGTGGCTTGCCTGAAGAGAGATCAAATTACTAAAGAAAAAAAAGACCTTTCCTCTCTTATTATTTGAAGAGGATGTAGCTCAAACGGTAGAGCGCTCGCTTTGCATGTGAGAGGTACGGGCTTCGATACCCCGCATCTGCAACTTTTATTTTTAAAGAATCCAGTGGTCTAATGAACGAGTAAGTCTTTTTCACTTCACTAGTTTGGTTTCTGCTGATGATTCTGGCTAATAAAACTGAGTCTTTCTCACTTGACTAGTTTGGTTTCTGCTGATGATTCTGGCTAATAAAACTATAGATAGATACTGAGATGTTGCCTTGCGCCTTCACCATTCACATTTGTTTACTATGTAGTGATATGGATGGAGAAAGGAAGAGCCACCGGACTCGACGAAGAATTAGAGTTTCCATTGGAATAGGAGAATGAAGGGTTTGGCAATAGAACTATAATAATACACTATTTCCAGTAAGAATAGGAAAGAAGAAACCAGTCAAATTGGTGCTTGAAAAAGATGAAAATCAATGAAATTGGAACTTGAAAATGTTGAAAATACATTGAAATTTATGCTAAATCAATTGATGTTTGGTCTTTACAGCCATAATTATAAATTTTTTAATATTGAATATTATTGTCTTTGTGTTGCAGGAATACCTCTATGGTTTTCCAGTGAACTCGCACTTCAAGCACCTCGCTCTGCTCAGGATAGGTATTTAAAAATAAAAATAACACATGTATTTGATGTGAAATCTTTATAATTTAGCCGCTTAATTTTATTTAAAATTAAATTAATTTTTTATTTTTATTTTTTTATCTCTAATAAAATATATAAACATATGTCTATAAATTAAGAGTTTATATATATATTAACTGGCAGTAGGTCATGCCATGCACGTTATAAGTGGCAAGTATATTGATTAATCATTTGTAATAATTTGTGTTAATTAGGAGGTTATAATTTTAAATTTTTTATTTAAAGTTATAATATTAAATTTTCCAATCTGAAGTTTTCAATAAGTATTGTTTCAATATAATTTAATAAAAACTAATATATAATTCTCAAAGTAAAGTTTTGTTTTATTTTATATAATAAAAAAAATTGCTTTTTCTTTTTAAATAGAAAATTGAAAAGGGTGAGTCCTCCTAAAATTTGCAAAATAGCTTCTACTCAATACCATTAGGATTGGTAGAATGGAAAATGAACTCTATTGTTACTACTAGTTTACTAATTTCGCTTTTTCTTTTTAAATAGAAAATTGACAAGGATAAGTCCTCCGAAAATTTGCAAAATAGCTTCTACTGAGCCCCATAAGGATTGGTAGAATGCAAATGAACACTGTTGTTACTATTAAAGTACGAATTCAGTGACAATTTACGCAGGTCACCTTTTTGCTTCTTGAGCATTTGATTTTGAATGAAGACACTGTAGCTATCTGTCGCTCAGAGCCCCATGCCCATCGCAACCTCCCAGGTATGGCTTGTTTTACTATGAATGCGAGATAGTTTTCGTGGATTTTGAATCTGTAAATTAAAAATTAAGATTGTGAGTAAGAATTTCTGTATAATTTTGAGAATGATTTATTTATTAAGTCGAAAGGCGTACACCTACTGAGAATGAACATATTTAATAGGTTTTTAATGCTTAATCACTTTTATATGGATAAGATTAAATATCCATGAAATATTCTTAGTAGTTTAAATAAATCAATGGTTGTGATTTCAACCACTAACTTCTTCACTATTATAAAGACATTAACAAAAATTAAAATTTTATTACAGAGTAGAGAAATATGAATATGAAACACAACCATTTATGGCTATCTACAACGATACATTTCATTTTATGACCACGTTTTACTTTATTGCCACTGTCCTTACAGCCAATACTTAGTGCTGCTAATCCAGTACTTAGTGCTGCTCATGAAGCAATGACAATACATCGAAACGCCAACGAAAATAAATAATTAACAACGCTTAACGCTATTACATTATGCATTGTAATACAAAGAGATTATAAATGTCACGACGTTTGGATTTTTTTTCTCTCCAGAATGGTGAAAGCGGGGACACAGTAAGTGATCGTGCCGCACACGACAGGGAATGTCAAATTGAAGGTTGAAGCAATGACACCCCTGTTGAAGTCGAGACGACAGAAGAAATACTTTCCTCTTCCCCCGACCATACCCGATTGTAGGTTAGGGTCATGGGAGGGCTAGACGAAACATCAAACGTGTTAGAGATAATGCTTACAGTTGTTGTAACTGTGAGTTTCTAGGTCAACTAACTGTTGTATTTGTGAGTTTCAACTATGACTGTTGTAACTGTGAGTTTCTAGGTTTATTATTTTTAGCTAATTAGATCCACTTTCTTAGGATCTAGATTGCTAGGATTCAGTGATATGCATGCTATATATGTAACCTCCATTTGTCTATTAAATATACAAACTATTCTTTGTGTTGTGTGAAATATGGTTTCTCTCATATTTTCTACTTGGTATCACAGCTGAGGTGAGAGGAACAATGACCTTGAAGAAATTGTTGTAGAGAATGCACTTGAGAGGAGTCGCATTACCCAGCCACTATTGTTGTTCATGGATGAGATTGTCGCCTAATTGAGCCTCATGAATTATAGATCTGTTGCATATTACAAGGAAGGATCCTGTCGTGTCGTGATCTGTTGTAATCTGCACAGAGGAAGGAACGTTGCCATAGCTATTGATTGTAGAGGTATTCATTTTCTGATTAATTTTTTTATTGATATGGAAAATATTGCATTGGAAAAATTTAATGGTTTTAATTTCCATACTTGGAAAGTAAAAATACAACTTCAAATGATGCATAAGAATTTATGGGGAATAGATCCCAGGCAATTATTTGAATGGGAGAAAAGAGAGGATAGAGCCAAGTCCATTCTTGGACTGTGTCTTGCAAATTCCCAACTACACCTAATAGATTTGGAAAAATCTTCTCAAGAAATGTGGGTACAATTGAGTACAATATTTGGGGAAAAGGCTGTAAATGCCAAGTTTTCATTAAAATTACAAGTGTCCAAATTAAAAATGCATGATGAAGTATCATTGTCTTCTCACATAAATGATTTAAAGTCTTTGTTAGCACAATTGGGAGAGATCAACTCTAAAGTAGATGAAGATGATGCAAAAGCAATTTTGTTGAATAGTTTGTCTCCAAAATATGACAATGCTATTTTTACTTTGACTCAGTTACCCTCTCGAACTCTGGAAGACATGATTTCAGCACTCTTAGCAGAAGAAAAGAGGATGAAGGAAAGTGACATGGAAGTTAGCTCACATGTTGAAATTGCACTATTCTCCAAGGGAAGGACAAATAAAAACATTGAATGCTTCTACTGTCGAAGACGTGGACATACAGTACTGAATTACAAAACACGTGCTAGTGATATTCTAAAAGGCAAATTGAAAGAGTCAGCTAACATAGCTAAGGACTCACTAGGTGCTATGCATGAATACTCATCCAGTGATGATGAACCTTCTCTATCATCTCTCAAACTTTTCTAGAATATAGTTATTTATGTATGTTAGATATATATTGTAAAAATTTTTGATTATTGTTGTTATTCGGTGCTCCAAGATCATCAGTTACGTTTTATGATTGTGTTGTTGAGTGTGTTAAATAAGTCATTTTGTAAGATCGATTACTGAATGCTTCAGTATCGAGACTATTCTTCGGGGTAGTTTAGAATCATTGATCCTATAAATACTTCAAAGATGGTCAGAAGCGGTTGTATTTGTGTTGGATGAATTGGTAGCTCGAAGATGATGGAGAGAAAGAGCGTGTCTATGAAGTTCAGAGATGGGTGTAACTGCGTATGAGGACCAGTAAGACAGACATGACAAAATTTGTGTTGTAACCTTTTGTTATGTTTTGTAATTTTTTATTGTGATATTTGTAATGTAAGCATTAAGGGAGGGTGTTAGAGATAATGCTTACATTGGTTGTAACTGTGAGTTTCTAGGATAACTATAACTTTTGTAAATGTGAGTTTCAACTACGACTGTTGTAACTGTGAGCTTCTAGGTTTACTATTTTTAGCTAATCAGATCCACCTTCTTAGGATCTAGATTGCTAGGAGTCAGTGATCTGCATGCTATATATGTAACCTCCATTTGTCTATTAAATATACAAACTATTCTTTGTGTTGCATGAAATGTGATTTCTCTCATATTTTCTACTAAAAGTTGACTTCGCCGCTGAGCCCTCAGATGACCTGAACCCACAATCGGGTTAAGGATGCCCACATCAGTCTGCTTCATCTGCTATGGTGACTAACTATAGAGAAGCTTCTCGAAGGGATAGTGATAATCTTTCATGACACTAGAATTGAAGTTTTATTGAATGGATTTGTTTTTTATTCGATTAGACCAGTTTTCACAGCAGTAAAATTGCATGTCACAGGAAGGGCTCCAACTGTAAAGACTTAAAACTTGTATCCTTTTATTTCATCGTCTTTCATTTCTGGCTGGGTCTTTAACTCCAGCGTTGATTGAATCTATGCTGGTGATTAGAGTTTTGAAAGTTGAAAGTTGTGTTTTCTATTTCTATTGTTTAAATTTTTTGTAAACGTGGCTGAACGGTCATTTGTGGTGCTAAAATTAGGTTTAACGTTTACAGTCTTGTTTAACTCTAGAGTTTTCTCTAACCCTTTCTATCTACGTTTTATGAATGCCAAATTGGGACAATTTAAGGATTCATTTCTGCATTTTTCCTAATGAGAGGCCTAGCTTCGCTACTTTGGATTCCTGGATACCTGAGTTGCAGCTCATCTCTTCTCCTGTGATGTCTATGTCTGCTCTGCAATGTGCACCTTGCGACATGGTGTACAGATTCAAGTCAGATGTTATCCAATACAAAAATAACGACGGAGATAGAAAATATAATGATAGAAACAATGCAAAATATTAAGCCTGTAGAAAGATTTTTGTAGCGTGTTCGTCCTTTCAAATTTCAATCTCTCTTTTAAGGGTTGTCCACTTGAATAGCGTTTTTCGGATTATTTTAACCGGGACTCCTCCAATGATACCATGTTGTTCAGAGGATTTTAACTTGTGTTTGTTCTTTCAACCTCCTTTTTTTTAAGGCTGGGGTTATAGATTTGAAGTGTTTATTTTTATTATTTTAACTGTGATTAATTAATAAAATTATTTATTATTTGAAGCTGTTTTTTTATTATTTTAACTGCAATCATTTATGGTCATGTGTAACAGTGCGTTTCATTTTATTACAACATTTCGTTTTATGGCAACCTTTCATTGTCTAGGCCAAGCAAGCTTTTCAGCTTTCACCAGCCATGAGTTTGTAGATTTTTTGGTGTTCACAGCCACGAATTTGCAGCTATGCTAGTATTATTTTGTCTAGGCCAAACAAGCTTTTCAGCGTTCACCATCCATGAGTTTGCAGACTTTTTGGTGTTCACAGCCACGAATTTGCAGCTATGCTAGTATTATTTAGAAACAATGGGGAGGCGGCTCTTAATCTTATTGTTTGTGATCTCAACCATGACTTGGTGACTTGAATCTTATTGTTTGTGATCTTAACCGTCACACATATATTGCATAGCCTTTGAAGAAATGTAAACAAGCCATCCACTGGCTATCTTTCTAAGCTTATTCATAAACTGTTGTAGAAAACACATTAGAGTGAAAATAGTGTTTTAGTGATAGTGACTTACTTTGTTCTAATTTCTCTCCCAATACTTAGACAACAAAACAAAAAAATACAGATTTTCTTTAGAAAACAAATTAGCAAGCAAATAGAACTAGTAACCAACTAGGGTTCAATTCCAACAATAGAAACACAAAACCCACCCCAAAAAATCCAAAAATACTTTGTACACACTAGAAATAGAGAGTTACCAGATGTTTAGTATCGATGGCCTCGTGCAGCTTCCAACACCATACCTCTGTAGAGTGACTTGCAAACATGTTTCCCTCTGCAATCTCATCTTCTTCTTCTCAACAACAATTCTGCGCATCTCAAATCTTCTAAGGCTTCTAATGCCAAGGCTATACCTGAGAATAGAAATCATCTCTTTGGTAGACAGGACTTGTAACTTAGAAAAAGGCTTCTAATGCCAGGGCTATACCTGAGAATCGAAATCATCTTTGGTAGACAGGGCTTGCAACTTAGAAAATTGTAAGAAATGGAAAATGGCAGATGGATGGCTTTGGAATAACGGAATTCTAGAGAAAATCAAAATGAAAAAGGGAGGATTCTGGGGATTATGGTGTTCTATAAATATGTAGCTACACACATACGCTCATGTAGATGTGAATAGGAGAGAAATAAAATAAATTATATATATATATATAAAATAATAAGAAGAAGAAACAAAATTTATTTAAAATAGATAATATATAATTTATTTAAAAGAAATAATAACCTAAATTTATTTAACAGAAATAATAACCAATTTAAAATAACTAATAATTAGATGTTAAGGTTTTTTATTCTCGTGGATGGATGAAGAGTAAAGGTGTTTCACTTAAACTTCACGGAAAATAGTGTTTATTTTTAAAAACAATATAATTTAATATAAATAGTAACCCAAAATATAAAACAGATGATAATCTATTTAAAATAGGTTCAATTAAAATAGATAATTTATTTGAAATAAATAATAACCTATTTAAAATAGATAATAATGGGAGATTAAGGTTCATTACTCTACAGTTAAGAGTTAGTGTTTCTGACATTAAGGTTCATTACTCTATAGTTAAGAGTTAAAAGTTAAAGTGTTCCATTCAAACAAATTCATGGAAACATTTTTTTTTTTTTAAACAATATGATAAAGAAATGGAAACTAGGTATCTTGTATGATTAAATTATATTATATTTTCACAAGTTAAAGACAGAATTAATAATATATAATTTGTAATTAACAATATCTACAAAGTCTTTTCATCATTATTTAAAATTAAATTTAACTTTAAAAAAAACCATTCTTACATATAATAAGTTTGAAAATAATAAAATAACTTTATTTTACAATTGATAAGTGAAATAATTTAATTGTAAAATAATAACCGTTTATTTTTTATGTTTCCTTATATAATGTTGTTTTATATTGATACTCACCTCTATATTATATTTTCATTTTCTAAATTCATTTTATGTTTGGTTATCATTTTTTTTTATAGGATTTATATATTTTCCATACATAGGATAAGCCCAAACATAATTAAAATTAATTTAAACTATGAGATATATGACACGACTTATCATTTAATGTATATATGTTTTGAAATACAAAAATATATTATTTTAAAGATTTGATGTTTCTATATATATGTTATAATAAATTAAATATAATTTAAAAAATAAATATTAATTTTTGGTTTTCAGTATATATATTTAATATATATTAAAAACATCTTATTTTATAATAAATAAATTAGATAATAGTTTAATTAAAAAATAATATAAGTTATATGCTTTTTCATATTTAATATATATTAAAAACATTTTATTTTACAATAAATAATAAATTAGATAATAGTTTAATTATAAAATAATATAAGTTATATGTTTTTCATAACATTTGAAAAAACATCTTATTTTACAATAAATAATGAATTAGATAATAGTTTAATTTTAAAATAATATGAATTGTATGCCTTTCATAACATTTGAAAGTTAATAGATATGTTTGTTATTAAAAAAAATGTATTGAATCTTACACTTGTATGTTAAATGAAGATAGGTATGAATACTATATATTTAAATTTAGATATATTGTTTATACATATATATTAATGAACTTGTATGTAATTAGCAACCTAAACAATTTCCTATATATTTTTGGGAATTAGATTTAATTTAAATGATATAATTTTTCATACATCTAAATAAAAATTAGTTAAACTCCATATAGCATTAAATATCATAAATTATATATATTTTTATTTATTGAAACAATTTTTTTTGCAAAGTTAAATTAAATTAAATTATTATAATTCTCTATACATATAATAAGTCTAAACAAAAATCTGCTAAAGTGCATATGTCCATAAATTTTATAAATTATATTGTTTTTTATTTTCTATTTATTGTTTTTTTTTTATAATTATATGGATTACCATAATTATAACTTATGGTCTAATATAGTAACTTAAGATCTAATATTATAAATTTATTTCAAAATAGTAAAAATTAATATCTAAATCAAATTAAAATTTTTAAATCTATATCAAAATAATGACTTCTATATTATAAATTTATTTAAAAATAATAAAAAAACAATTTTTAAATGTGATTAGAAACAATGACTTATAAGAATTTTGTTATTTATAAAATCTAATGAGTTTTTGTTAAACAAACTAACCATTTATAAAATTTAATTGAATTATAAAAATGTTATAATAAATGTATTTTTTATTTATGATGTTTTATGTTTTGTTTATAAATGTAAAGGTAATAAATTAATTTTGGCTAAAACATAACTTAAACTTATAAGATGTTTATGAATTTTCTTTGAATTTTACAAGACTACTATAATAATTGCAACTTCCATTTATGATGGCAATTGAATGATTCAACTTTTTTATGTTGTTTATAAATGCGGTTAAAGTGTTAAAAACACACACACACTGTAACAGCCTAATATATTTCTAAACATCATTCAAATTCATAAGCAAAATTATTTTCTAACTGAGACAATAACATCATAGCATAATATTGATTTTTATAACAGCAACTACATCAACTTAGAATTCTCAATAAATATTGAAATGATAACAGAAAGAAATAAATACAAACTTAACCAAGTACCTGGATCTGATGCTAATTTCTGTTGCCCCTTTTTCTTACTGCTGCCTTTCTG
>JASDQU011403753.1:1011-14274 GCA_032191745.1 Picea mariana
TGGGACTTTCTCAAAAAAATGATTTCAGCTTTCGGATTTGAAGAAGGATGGGTAACCTGGGTTATGAATATGGTTACATCGACCTTCTTATCTATCATGTTAAATGGATCCCCAACCATAACCTTTAATGTCTCAAGAGAGTTGAGACAAGGCAATCACTTATCCATGTTCCTCTATATAATTCACGCAGAAGGATTGGGTCGTAGCCTTTCTCAAGCTAAGAGCGAATGCATGATCAAGGGGCTACCCCTTATCCAAGGGGAAGAGGCTCTGTCGAACCTTCAGTTTGTGGATGAGAATCTCCTAATGGGCTCCCCTACGATCAAATAAGTGAAAGGGTTTAAGTCAATTCTTGACCTCTTCAACTCAGCCTTTGGTATTGTTATTAACCAAGACAAATCTTAGCTCTTCTTTTTTAACACCCCCTAGTGTGCAAAGCCATTTAGCCAACGTGCTCAACTTTCAAACTCGTCCCTCCCTGCTAAATATTTAGGAGCTACCCTTCTCTCTAAAGTGCTCCATAATCCCTCTTAGGAGTTCCTTTTGGCTAAAATGTAAGCAAAACTACGAAATTGGACTCACCGCTCTCTGTCCTTGCCATGTCGAGTCCTCCTCATAAAATTAGTCCTCTCGACCCTCCTTGTGTATATCTTCTCAATCCTAGCGGCCCTGATGAATATCCTTCATCAGTTGAGGGCTCTCCAGAGAAATTTTCTCTAGGGTGGGCCCTCTAAAGATTCTAAATGGCCCTTGGTGGCCTGGAGTACCCTCTGTAGATCCAAATCTCAAGGGGGGCTGGGAATTAGGGACTCCCAATTGACTAGCTCTGCGTTGGATGCCAAACTATGGTGGCGCTAGATCAAATCCCCTTCATCCCTTTCGGCCAAACTCTGGAAGTCTAAATACACCCCTCTTATTCCTCTCCAAAACTTAATTCGAGTAGATGGAATCCGTTCGGATTCAGTGATCTGGAATAACTCTTGGTAGAATCAACGGTTGGTTAAGTCCTAATGCTTTTGGGAAGTCCATAATGGGAAATCAACCCTTTTCTGGGATGATGCGTGGGAACAGTTCCCCATTTTAGGATAAGAAGATATGTTTCTAGCCCTAAGAATGACCTTTGAAAGAGCAGGATGGGAGAGACTACACCACTTCTGGAAAAACCCTCTCCCCTCTGAGAACTCTCTCATGCGATCATGGAAACCTCTAGAGGAATGGCCATTTCTTTAGACATAATAGACAAAGGACTTGATCTCCAAAATTCTTCAAGAGAGACAGGTCGAGAACAAAGAAGGGGAAGACATCATTTGTTGGGGATTTCAAGGAAATGGAGAATTCAGGGTCAAAACAGCCTACCAAATCATGGAGGACTATGACCTTCCTCCCATCAAAACCATCTGGAATAAAATTTGGTCCAAAACCCTTTGGCCCAAAATTTCAACTTTTTTATGGCTAGTAGCTAACATAAGAATCTTACTTGGGACCAGATCCTTAGAAAAGGGTTTGTCGGTCCATCGAGAAGTAGTCTCTGCCATGATTCCGAAGAGACCCAAGATCATATTTTAAGTAAATGTAATTTCACGATGCAACTCTAGAACCAAGGAGCCACCAACTTTCGGAGAACAGACCTGCAAAAAGACAATGCTATATCCACCATGGAACTTTGGAGAGATAACCCTTTTAACAATGTTCTCTTTAAACAAAGTTTGGGAAATTTTCCCAGGTATCCTTATGTGGAACGTTTGGAAAGAAAGGAACCGAAGAATTCTCAAAGACAAAGCCCTTACTAAAAATCAACTATTGGAGCTCATCAACATAAATAGATACCGAATCCATTGCAGTAACCCAGTGGACGTCATAAGTTTTCCAGGTACAAGCTCCCGAAACAACCATCTTCAACAATTGGAATTTGGGACCGTGCCTTAATAAAAACCCTCAAGTGAAAAAGACTGGCAAAGCTCGTATTCAGGATTTTTGGAGACCCCCTCAGGAAGGATTCATTAAGCTAAACTTTGACGATGTATCTAAAGGAAACCCAGGCCCGACAAGGGTAGGAGGGGTCTTCAGAAACCATAAAGGAGAACCCCTCCTCTTTGCGTCCAACCTGGGAATTACTTCGAACAATGCAACAGAGCTGGCGGGACTCGAGAGAGGCATCAAAATAGCTATAGAAAGAGGATTTTTGGCTTTGGAGGTGGAGGGAGATTCCCTTCTCGTCATCAAAGGTCTTCAACAACTCATGAATGGGGTCAAGGCAGAGAGGCTTTCTTATAATTGGTGCCTTAGCTATGGGTTCTTAGTTCTAGGATCCATGGTAACTTCCCTAGAGGCCATAATCACTGATTCGATCAGAAGGAAGGCCAACGTGGTGGTCGACTACATGGCCAACCTAGGTGTCACAATGCATGAATGGTTTCAGATCTGGCATCCAGGGGATCCACTGACAGGTGGTATAGAAGAACAGATCCAACATAACTGCTAAGATGACATGACAACGTGGAGGGAAGCGACAAAGCACACCGAATATGACACTTAGGAGCATGGCCCTCATCATGAAGTATTCAAGAAGGACAGATGGCCTTGATCTGCTATGATAGACATAGAGGATGAAATGATGACCCTCCACGTAGAGGGCTTATACGTCGAGCCAGAAAGAGAAGATAAGCGGCCTCCGAGAAACATGAGCGCAAATGAGGAGTCATTTAAAGCGAAGGACAAGGATGACAAAGAGAATTTGGGCAAGGATGGGCCAGAATGCGGTTAAACCCTCCATGACGAAGCATGTGAAAAAATATCAGACAAGCAAAGCACGCTCGAAAAGGAAATTTTGTTATCACTGGAATAAGTGGTCGCATGTCGCAGACAAGATTGGCGGCCCAGAAGAGAAGGTACGAGGTATAATCACCTTCCCCTCCATCATAGAAACTGGTGAGAAATATTATCAAGGATGAAACATGATCGAGGAGAACTAGGACTGTAGATCCAATGACGAGTTTTGTAACCATAAATACAAGGGATGACAGAGTAGGCATCCATTATTCTCTTTCTGTTGCCATCTCCCGGCTCTCCTTTGGACGATTCTCAGTCTGATTATCAGAATTAGTCGGAGGAGAAGTATGACCCGTTGCTGGACCAAAAAGCCTAAGAGGGGACAATCAAGATACCACTACAATGAAGCTTCAACATCGAGGGGCCACAACTGTCTCCCTAGAGAAGAAAAAGAAGCCTGTGCATTTGAGGAATGCTTTTGGGTTCACTGTGAGATGGAAGAAATCCAGGCCGTGAACACAATTGAAAACATAGTTCTTTCCAAAAGAAGGAAAACCTAGGAGGAGGAAATAATTCAAGAAGTGGCTAAATGGGTGGCCAACCCTGGTAACCCTAGGACCAGAGAAACTAAATATTTTTGAATGGTGGAAGCATATTGGATGACTAAAGCTTTGGTGGCTCAGGCCATTAATGAGACCCGCCAACATAATTCAAATATTCTTCAGGTGATTCACATTCTGGAGGGGAAATTTGAACTTTTTTGTCGAGCCTAACATGGCATTAAGTTCAGGGTCAACCAACCAGAGTAGAGTCTAGCTCGAAAGGAGAAAGGTATGAATCTGAAATCCTCCCCAGGATATATTCTTAGACCCATTCAAATAGAGGATGATGAGGAATAGACCCAGATGGATATGCCCCTCCCCTGATAGAAGGAACCGAGACAGATGAAGCAAGAACCAAGGAGCCGCTCTTGACCAACTTAGGGCCCTATGTAGAGGGCATCGAGTTCTCATTAGGGCTCTCCTAGCCTGTTGATTTTTTTATTTTCTTGTTTAGGTCTTGCTTGAGGGTAGTCTATTAATGGCCCCTTCTTTATGTTTTCAGGATTTAGTCTAAGTTTCCTCTAGACTCATAGTCTAAGATTCCTCTCGACATTGTTAACATACAACTTTTTGGAACTCTGGGAGTATAGTGAACATGGTTTAGGGGTCTGGTTTCCCTCTGAGGTAGACCCCCTTGATCACATCTTTTTGTACAATATTTTGTGATATAATTGTATTGCCTCTTTTAGATTAAAAATAAAATGTCAAAACCCCCTTGGGCTTATGTTTACAAGATTTATTTGGTGTATGTCAATGAAATATTTTTGGTATATGTCGATGAGACCCCTTTGGCATATGTCAAGACCTCATGTTTGCAGTGGGACATCAAGGGGCTTCTTCCACATAACTAATAATAATAATAATAATAATCTATTTTTAAGGTCACGACCAAGTCAGACACCAAATTGGTGTATGGGACCCCTTTGTTTGTGGGACAAGGGACCTCCTTCGCACAACGATTTAACTGCTAAAGTCTACAAAGGTATACATTCCCTTGGAGCCCATGCCAGATAAATACCATTGCTTATATATGTCAAGACCCCATTGACATTTTTCAACAAAACCTCCTTGCAGGTGGATGTCGACGAGAACCCCTTGGCGTTTATTGATGAGACCCCTTTGGTGTATGTTGTCAAGATCCTCTTGTCATATGTCAAGACCCCCTTGTTTGTAGCAGGACATTAATAAGGGACCTCCTCTGTGCAACTATACCTATATACAAGTATTGGAGTGCCAAGACCCAAATAAA
This sequence comes from Picea mariana, assembly GCA_032191745.1. Taxonomy (NCBI): domain Eukaryota; kingdom Viridiplantae; phylum Streptophyta; class Pinopsida; order Pinales; family Pinaceae; genus Picea; species Picea mariana. The sequence continues at coordinate 5,632 of JASDQU011403753.1, forward strand.
TGACATTGTTTATATTCGTCACATGATTCAGAGATGGAAGTCATGTGATGTCGCAAAGCACTAGAGGCACATCTATGAATATACTCATTTATATTGATAGTCATTTACTAATAATATATGCTTACCCCTAACTTATATTAATAGTTTTTGTTAGTAATTCATAACAAAAACACTTAATAGACATTAACATTGTTCAAATTCGATAATATATAACTTAGAACAAATATTATAACTAACATTTTTTGTCGCATAATCACATATTTTGCAAATTGTAATAATGACGATACAATATGTTGTTAAGTTGCATTTACCAAATACATAAAACCTTTCTCAAGAAACTAAAATTTTTGTTACTATGTAACATCATGGAAGACGATCGTTGGCCTAAGGTGGTCTTGAATGACATATTGTGCAAAAGAAAGAAGACGTGGATGCGACAAAATATTAAATGGCTTAATAAATGGGATATTCACTTGAACAGGTGTYCTACGAACAATAAAGAGATAAAGGCTTTTGTTATGGATAGGTTCCACAAGCGAACTTTGGATAAAGGTCTKGGGAGAAAGAAAAAGTATTATATTGAAGAGTTTAACCCCATTTACAATCACCAACAAAAAGCATACATAGGGRCCAATATATCTTGGAGAGCCAAAATGCTTATTGCTCAATTAAGAACCAATTCCCATCAACTCYGTTGTGAAACCGGGCRTTGGAAAAGACCAAAGGAAGCTTGGGAAGAAAGGGTGTGTATATTTTGCACCTTCGAAAAAGTGGAAACAAAAAACATTTCATTTTAGAATGTGAAGCCTTCAAAGACARTRGRGACATCTATGTAAGCATCTTGACATCTAGCTCTTGGGATAATCTATTCAGGGATGAGACAATGGAGAAATTGGGAGAGCTCATCATCAAATTGAAGAGGAAAATGGCTGAAATGCAGAAATCAATGTGTGAGGTGGTCTGTCCCATAGGCTATTGTTAGCCTCGTGGACGTTAAAATAATTTATTTCTTTCTTCTTTCTTTCATGAACAATTTTGACGCAAACACAAAAATGCCTTCTACTTATGTTTCACTTTTGTCGTAAACACTCTTAAGATCACATGGATGATCAAATGGATGGATGGTAGGATAATAAACACTCTTATTCCTTTGGATGACATGGATGGTAGGTTTTCGAGCTTGGGATAAACAACATTCAAATCGCCACACTTTTTTGATCAAATATAACCTTAAAATCCGTTTGGAACTATGTCAAAAGTTAGAGTTCCACCTATATGATAAAAACTCTGCAACTTTGCTTTTGGGATGGGATGTTGGCCAATTTTAATACGACCAAGATCGTGGATTTGCGTGCCACCCGGTTTTCACCCCTACCCCGTGGTATGTTGGACTTAGTATTGGCAGCACTCCCTTTGATTAAATAAATAAGAGTTCATTTGCATTAAATGTTCACTTATGCGCACTTTTGCCGTGTCTCAATGTGGGATAGCTTGTGCAAGGGCCATACATTTAAAAGTACCCCGCCTCCTGTCCCATATTTAAAAACTTATACTACTGTGTATATTTGGGACTATAACCGAAAACACCCGTTTTTATTCGGGGGTCGACGGTGTTGGGCACAGAGAAGCGCTGGAGGGTAGAGAACTGCTGGAGGGGAAGAAGCAGCACCATAGAATTTTCAAGTCCTATGTTGTTGGCGCGGAGGAGAAGCAGAAGCAGCAGCGAGTGGGTTTTGTGAAGCAGAAGCAGCAGCAATGGCAGCAGGAGGAGGCAAAGTTTTTGGTATAACAGCACACAAGATTTCCATTTGCATTCTTCTTCGAGTGTGCGTTGCTCCCCTTTCGACTGAAAATGATGATGATGAGGAGTATCCCTATCCGATGCCCTTCCTTGGCGTCTGTCAACGGCAGCTTCTGTCGTCCTTTTTGATGAAGCTTTGCACGGTACATTGTTACAAGAATCTTGCATCTGAATTATGGGATTGAAACTGTTTTGTTTTCTTGTAACTAAGATTTCTTTTTCCATATATAAGTGCTACATCATCATTGACATCTCAAGTTCGTAGCCCCACCCATCCTTGCATACGCAACAATAAACCCTGGTAATTATACGGACGAGTAACAAAGCAATTGCCAGATCATCCGAAAACATATAATATTTTAAAATTAATATTTATTGGCAGTATGTCTTTATCTAGCTCATTGTGGCAAAAATAACATATCCGACTTGTTAGGCAAATGTCAGTAAGAACTTAGTTCCCTGTTTGACCTAACTCTTGTAGGGATTTGACGCAAAGGTGGCAGAAGCACATGTTGACTTACTAAGTTAGTTCTAATCATAGAGAAATTATTACATGCTAGATCAAATTCATTTATTTGTTTACTTAGCTGGCCACTTATCTATATCAAAACCTAGAGAAATTAGAGAAATTAGTTCTAATCATAGAGAAATTATTACATGCTAGATCAAATTCATTTATTTGTTTACTTAGCTGGCCACTTATCTATATCAAAACCCATTGCAAGCAGGGATCAAATTTGAAGGTCAGGGTTCATATTTCATTGTGGAGGGCTATAAATTATAATCGGTTTAACCCTTCTATGTTGATAACCTAGATTACACTATGCTTTTCATTTGAAAATGGAAAAGAGAGATCCATAATGTGTTCACTCTAAGTATTGGATTACACAACCTTATACGCAGTTTCACCGAAACAAATGCATATCGATAAGAGGGGTACTTTATCTCCAGAATAATGTTACACTGTATTATCCCTTTTAAAGAATTTACCAAATGTGTTTTTTAGCAAAAATTTCACAACCTCTAACACTTCCACGTTAGAACTGTGTCCAACTTCGATCAATTTTTAAAAGGAACAGATGCACACTGCCTAATCTTGGAATGTAAGGGTAAAAACAACTTGAATGCATGTTATAATGGTTTGAAAATGGGCTAACCTTTCTATGGTGTAGGGATCAATACAAGAGAATGATCTTCTAAGCAACCCACTACCATAAAAATCTTGAATGAGAGAATCTAAAATCTAACCTAATAGAGGATGCTCGAGATCAGTGAATACGGTAGAACACTTTTCATTCCGGAACTTCAATAAGTTTACATGATCAATTTTAGAAACTAATATGAAAACACATCTAGTAATATCGACCATCATGTGCTTGTAGAAATATCATGAAACTTGGAACCTTAACCAGAGATTCATGTCCTTTTATGCTATGCATTGAAGATATTATAATTTGTGGTCATTAAGAGCTGTTGAGATGGTCGAAGGGGAGATTGATGAGGTTTTGTTATCCAATTTTGAGATTGATGGGGTTTTGGTTAGAACTTCTAGTTGTTGGAAATCATGAAAAGTTGCGGTGGACTAGAAGTTATTTTCTTCTTAATGTAATTATGTTTCACTTATCACGTAAATGAGATTCATAATTTACTGGAAACTTAGTTTCCATGGGACATGTAGAATCGAGTTCTTACCGTACCAAATGTTAAGTTTTGAGCTTGATTTAATACTATAAGTACTTCTTTAAAATTCTGATTGTACTTAGATCTTAGCTGGACATCATTCATAAATTAGAACAACAATAATCATAAGAAATTCCCAGCATGCAAGATCGCAACACATGTACCCTGGGGAAACCCTATACAGGGAGAAAAACTCCAACAAACAATCTTCTTTTATTACATTAATAATGTATAACCACTTACAATTTACAAATTTTCCACCATGAAATTCTGCTCTTAAAGATCTTGCCAAGTTGACTCTGACCTGACTGTGTAACTAAGAGACCTTGTTGATTTATAATCACCTGTTATAGACCGGCACTGAAGATGTATCTTTTCTGATATACGTTGCCTCTTCTTGACTGTTACGCTGTCTCTTTATGGTCTTTTATTGCTGCCTCTTATTCACTGTTATTACTGCCTCTTATTGACTGATATTGCAGCCTCTTATTGACTGTTATTGCTGCCTCTTTATGACTGATATTGCAGTCTGTTATTGACTGATATTGCTGCCTTTTTATGACTGATATTGCAGTCTGTTATTGACTGATATTGCTGCCTCTTTATGACTGATATTGCAGTCTGTGATTGACTGTTATTGCTGCCTCTTTATGACTGATATTGCAGTCTGTTACAGGCCTTCTCTATCGCTGATATGCCACTCTGTTATGTGCCTCTCTATGGCTGAGATACCACTCTACTTCCTCACCTATTAGCTGCATAACCTTGTGTATTGAAAATAGGTTCGAACTCTTGCTTATATAAGAGTGGAGAGAGGAGGGGGCTTGAATTAGAGGCATGAGTGCATGCTGAAGTTAACTCAGCCATCAAATTTAGAACTGACCATTAACTCAGCAGCCAAAATTAGAACTGAACTTATCACTTCAGTTAGGAACTCGCCCTTGACATGAGATGCATGTGAACTCCTTAGCATGTACATGACATGCATGCATGCAACATGCAACTAGACATGCATGCAGCATGCAACAAACTTGACAACTTTGACTTTGACCTAGACATGCAACTTTGACTTTTTACAACTTGACTCTTTACAAAGTAATTCGAATTTCTTCATGGTGGAAGGTGTTACACGTGCCAACACACTAGATCGATACATTACATCATTTGCAATATCAGGAAGATCGTTTGTTTCTAGCTCATAGGAATTTTACGTTCAACCTAACTTTTGCTAGATGCCTTGACTTTTGCTCATGGCTCACAAGGCTTGACTAGGCTCACAGAGGTTGTACGTTCCCCCTGACTTTTGCACTAGTTTGTCTATGCTCACAGAGATTGTATGTTCCCCCTGACTTTTGCACTAGATTGTCTATGCTCACAGAGGTTGTATGTTCCCCCTGACTTTTGCATTAGACTTACATAGCATCTCGTTTGTCCTGACTTTTGGTTTGACTCACAGAGGTTGTACGTTCCCCCTGGCTTTTGTCAATACCTCACAAGACTGGTTGATTCTCCAAATCTCCCTGGCTAGCCTCAGGGTGGCCCATTTGGCCTCTCATTGGAGAATGACTGTCGATGCTGCCAAATTTAACACCAAACACAAGCTTCTTAAAGTCTCATGTCAAGAATGATGTACAATTCTACTTGTAAAATAGGCCAAGAGACACTATTGCCAAAATTGTTATTGAAAAAAAGGTTCACTTGAAATAACATGTTCTTCTTACCTATGCTTCAACATACTTTTGTTGATACTCAAGACCAACCAGTAACCACTTGAAAGCTACATATTCTTTTGAAACACTTACCTATTGTTTGCTACAAATGATTAAGAAATTTAAAGGCTGCAACTAGTCCTCTAAGATTAGTAACATTAAAAAAATTGAAGGAAGAAGTTAATATCTCAAGAGCAAATTGGAGAATGGTGAAACTAGTTTCACTGGTTGAGGAGTAAATAGTAGCTTAAATAATATATTTTACCGACCTTTTATTTTCTGCGATCAAGGCACCTACAAAAACCACTGGAAAATCATGGCTTTGCTTTTCATACATTTTCAAACTCAGAAAAGAAGACAAACATTCATCAAGGGTTTAAACATATTTTATGCAATGCATTTTTTGCTTTCTTGCTTTTGGCTAACCGTTAATTTCGACATACTAGTAATTGTCTTTTTGACTTAAAAAAACCCCTATCTCAGTGAGGAAGAGTCAAGAATACCATTGCTTTCTAGGACGTATGAAGTGAGGAAGACTCAATAATCCCTTTCTTAGTGAAATCAATGGTCATGTTGTAAGTACTTACATTAACAATGATTGGGATTAGTTGCATCAAGGGTACTAATGTACACGTGTGGAAAGTTAACATAAAACGATGGAAAATGGAGTTAACAATACCACCACCACTTACCATTTCCTCTCTAGTTCCATGTCTTTATTCTTAAAAATTAAACATTGACAGGTTATAAGAGTGATTGCCTTCCCATTACAATGATATAGAATGATCCTCACTTCGTGATTGACAAGGAATTTCAATTTTAAATTTCTTTTGCAGGGGGAATTATTAATGTCCTTCTATGAGGGGCTAAAGGGCCCTTGAAGGGCCATGCATGCTTCAAATTTGATCCTTGATTGCAAGAACTACTAGATCTGAGTTCTATTTGTTGTGGCAACAACCCATAAACATATTCATTTAATTTCAAAGTTACATGAATACTATATAGATTACTATTTTATGTTTTGGTAGAATTGTGTCATTTGAGTCTTTTTGAATTAATAACATGGAAAACAACAATTGCGTGTATTATTGGATAATGCACCTAGCCAGTTGCCTTAGATGAATTCTCAATTAACTAAGGTGAAGAAAGAAACAACTTGGGTAAGGGGAAAGTGTAAAATGCAAGGACTTTGAGTGCATTTATTGCATCTTGGACTAATAAAAGATAAGATAAGATAATTTTATTAATGTCCAACAATTGACCACGAAAGTAGGTCAATAGGACTAAAAGAGTACTTCTAGTGTAGGTACAAAGTGGGGGTGCGAAAGCAACTCCTAGATCAACACTAAAATGATAAAAAGATAAATAACTAAGTGTCTAGCTAAAATCTAAATCTCTAGCTAAGAGAAGATATAAAATAAGGTGCAAGAGCAAGAAAGATGCTAGGCACTGATGGATCGGATGGATAAAAAACTACTAATTCGTACAGAGCCATTGAACCAACCCAATCGACAACTAGAGTTGTATGCATTATATGTACATCAATTAATCGACCAGGATCATTCAATATGACAGTATCTCTGGGCGCTAAGCAGAAGGGAGGATGTTAAGGCTCGTTGGAGTTGGCCCCTAAGGACGAGTGGAGGGATCACGATACATGATCCTCATTGAAGTTATCAATCACCATGAAAGGGCCAATGCACTAGCAAATGATATCCTCTGGGGAGTGGTTAGCACTGAGAGGGCCAGGCTGCATGATCTTGGGGGGAGCATAAGAGTGAGGAAGGTCCAACTCTACTAACATTCAAGGTCACGACGAAGAAACTTTGGATGGAAACCTAGTTGCTTGAACGAACTTGGGAATAAGAAATTTGTTGAATTTATTTTATCTATTATAGGAAATATATCTAATTGAAAATTATTCATTTTTCTTCTACAAGAAATTATTGAAGGAGTCCTTGTGTTTGTGTTAAGGCTATTCCCAATGTTTCGAACCAACAAGTTGGTTTGTCTTTAGGAGATCATATTTAGGAGATATGCTCATCATTAAATTCCTCAATGAGGAATTATTAATAGAGATGACTCATGTGAGGAAGTCCACTATTAATGGGTCGACCTTCTAAATGTAATTGACATCCCTCATAATTTTTGCCTCGGCATGTATTGATAGAACAATATTATTATTGTTGATGTTGTTATGTGGGGTTTGGCTCGTGTGTGTGTGAAACATATTAAATTCCCAACTCAACAAGGTGGTTGGTCCTTGTTGCATCAATGGTATGGAGGTCTTACAATATTCCTTGAACAACAAGCAAACAATGATAGAAAGGTAAATCCTTTGGCAAGAGAAGTAGAAGAAAGAATACTTGCATAATGCTTTGTAAGTCTTCTCGTGAGAATTGTGAGTTGAATGATTAGGAACTATGTGCAATTTGAAGATTTTCCAGGTCCTAACAAGCTCCTAACTAGGTTTGTCTTTGACATCAAGTTGGCTCTAAGTTTCAACTGCCAAACAAGGGTTTGCTGTTGTTTTATAACAACAAACTGTTCAAGAACTTCTTTGCTGTTCCGTTATGGTTATATAGGCCATTAAGGTGCTCTAGCATGTAGTTTTGTCACAAGATGTTAGCACATGCATATCATAAGCTATATAACACACCTAGAGATCTTTTAGAGCTGAAATAATGTTGTTCTAAACACTAGCATACATGAAAATGAACAAAGGTATTTTTGGTCAACATGACCTTGGATAAAACCCCCCCGGGGAAAACCAGTTTGGAATTTGAGTGTATAAATGTGGAGAAAAGAAGGTGGAATACAACAAGTACAATAAACAGATGAACCTGATACAATAACAACTTGAACCAAGCTGAAACACAAGTCCAAATGAAGAAGATGCGCCCTCCTCACAAGTTTCCAAAACCATTGAATTGAAGCTCTCTGCCAACTGGAAGCTCTAATGGAGAAACCCTCCCATAGTAGTCTGAATCTGTGTTGTAGCTCTCCACTGAAACTGTCCTCAAGGCAAACTGACCTCTGCAAGTCCTCCCTGCTCGTTGTGTGCCTTCCTCCTAGCAAGAACTAGCTCCACAAATAAATGAAGGAATAAGCTTGTTGGCTGCCACCATGAATATGGGTGCCCAAGCTTTCCTCACTCAATGCATCCAACCTCATCCTCATGCTTCTCTCCCAACTCTCTTGGTGAACATAACAAGGAATAATGAGCCTCTCCTTTGCCCTTGCGCCCTCCTTAAGGAAGCATAAGGAAACCTAAAATTTGAGTGGATGAGATCATCTCATCTCATCCCTAATCAATGGTTGAGATCATCTCAAAAGAATCTCAACTCAAAACCCACTTTACTTAAGTTTCCATAGTTTCACTTTATGTCCCTCAATTCACCCACAAAGTGAATTAATTGTCATTTTAGGCTAAAATGACCAAATTTCACTTTT
>JASDQU011403753.1:14419-30362 GCA_032191745.1 Picea mariana
CAAAATGCATGCACACATCACAACCAACAAGATACCTTACTCTTGCATTGGTGAAAGATAAACCCTAACTAGAAATCCAAGAAAGGAAAACTAAATATTGTTTGCAATACATGAAAGGCCTCAATTTTCATAGATTACCATTAGTATGCAAAAATGGAAGTGTATTTGTAACACAAACAACAAACAACTCAGATTTTAGGGAGGGAATTAGAGATTCATTACAGTCAAAGAAAGAAGATGTTACAAGTAGTATACTTGTTGGGAGAATGGCACACCAATCCTGCTCCCTAAAGGTTTGATCCTCCCATGGGCCTCTCCTAGTCCTTGGCTTCAAACCAACAACAATCCCCCTCAATAATGGGCAAAGAAGTAAATCACCCTTACGTTCGAGGCAATCCCTGAATAACTTTTCTCTCTCCAAGGATGATTAATGTATTTATTGAGCTTGGTATTTATAGAGTTTGGGAGGCTTTTTGGGTGAGATAAATGACATTCCAATTAACTTTCCAACTTCCACATAACTCTTATGAGGTATTTTTCCCATAAAGCTTGAATAGAAAGCAGGCATACTTGCAAGACAAGTGGTGAAAAAACACTTTTTGTGCTAATGGGTCCCAAATGTTGTATAATAGTCCAAAAACACTAGATGGTACATGGTGGCCCAATTCATGTGCTAACAAATGCCCCCTAATAGATGAGGGGAACTATACGACTGAAGTACATCATGTTTTTTCTACAACCTCAAGGACTTAGAAGTGTCGAGAGAATATATAGCTTATTGGGAAGGAGGAAGGAGGCCACCTGCAACCGCAATATTGGTCAAAGATGTTAACTTTCATTTATGAGTCGGACATTCCCACGCTCATGTATGAGTCAAATGAAATACATGATGGTGGATCAATGGCACGACGAAGTGGGAAGGCCATGTCCAATGTACATTGATATCTCAAATACATCATGAATATACTTCCTCTAATATCAATGGTATAATGCTACCAAGGTGGATGGAAAGACTTGAAGAAGAGGGAGCCTCACAGTTGAAAAGGGGCTTGGACAAGCAAGGAACTTTGACATTGCCATAGGTGAGCTCTAAGATAATCGCTTTAATATTGGATTGAAAGAAACAATCTTTTTCCAAGGGCTTCGATTGATTATGGAACACTAACACCATTGAGTACGATCCTTTCCATGTGATAAGGAGTTGGAGTCGAACATGGGAGAAGCCATCTAGTCAAAGATCAATGATGAGAATCCCCGTTGGACGTGAGGTGACCCATTAATGATGAAAATGGGAATCGAGGTACTACTATGATCCTAAGAGTGTGAATAGATAATCAAAGTTTGAAAGGAACCATTTGGTCAGGGAGCATGAGTGAGGGTTCTCTACTACCAAATGTGAGAAAATCCACCAATGAGCAAAATGGACACCAAGGTACTAAGGCCTCTAGATCAAAATCCTAAAGCAAATATGTCATGGTCGATAGGAGAAGATTCATTGGAAGAAAGGCAATGATGAGTCCTTTAAGCAAACACATGATAATAATATATTTTCTAAATGATCCAAGACATAGAATTGACTGAAAGGCATTGGTAAGACACGAGAAAGATGATGCAAGACTTCGTTGGACATGGAGCAACTCAAGGTGGAATGAAAGCTAAGTAACCATAAGTAGAGTGGACAAACAAAAATTCAATTTCAATAAGCACACGAGGCTAGACAAAACTCAATGACCATTTTGTTTAGGTGGAAAGACAAAAGTGGTTGACTCTATGTTGATGCTTTGGTCAAGGGCAACATCAATTGCTACCCAAACGCATGATGAAAGTATCTCCATTTGTTTAAACTTGAAGTATCTCTAACTTTTACCCTTTTTGGTTTTTTGATATATATATATATATATTTTGGACTTTTCATGCTATGGAAAGAATGCAAATAATCAATAAATCTCTAGAGGAGGTTGGTGCGTATATGCAAGCAATTGGTTATGGTCAAAATTAAGTAGTGCAACAAATGGGCCACAACATCAAGAACACCCATACATGATCGAAAAAAGCTGAGAAAGGAGAATGTGGCTCACAATGATCTCAAACCAAAGTTATCAACACTGGAACCGATCGAGGATCATACTGACTTGGAATTGGAAACTACTTGTGAACCGGTCTACTAAAAAGTACATAAAATATGCAAAATTTAATAAAAGATATATTATTGTAAATCCAAATCGCTAGACACCACATATGTAAAGTTTGCTCATTTTGGGGTTTGGGAGGGAGGGGTGTTTCTTTTTTTTAAACCCTTATTTTTTCGTTTCCCCATGGAACCATCATTAGCCCCATCAGAATGAACTAGTTGTGAACTGGTTTGAATCAGTGGCCAATCTGATTTAGTCGTTGGTTTGGAGGTTAGAAGGTTTGAGATTGGTTCGGTTTTGGTTTTGATTAGCTGGTCTTGATAACACTAGATAAGGTAGGATCACTCTCATGGCTTTCATTTTCGTGAATCAAGACAATGGAGGTATTTCTCATTGGGTTCATCAATTCCATCTTCTTCTTGGCATTGAAGCATTCTCTCCCATATTGAACTGCATCATTGATTGGGATAGGATAGTCTCTCCCTTCTACAGTGAGTCTTAGTGGCGTTTCGCCCTCTCTTGCCATTTTTTCGTTTGCTATGTTTGGGTAAGCATAGTGGTCCGCAAACAAGTTTAGAAGTCTTTGGTTGGTCCCCTCATTTTCCTCACTATAGTCCCTCAATTTGCCTCTTGTAGAATCACATTTCATTCCTTGTACATGTCTCATTGAAGACTCACATCTTGCTATTTATAGCCCCATCCCGCTTTTTGCGTCCAACTATCTTTCTTCTTCTTTCTGGCCAAGCTCAAGCCATAATTGACATAAGAGAAATATGCACTTTGATCCTAAATTACCAACAAGGGGAGACATTCAATAGTTGCAAGAGTAAACAATCTGTATGAAAGAGGTGTTGGATAGCCTTAAAGTAAGCATGTTGCTTAGGAATGCACATGATGTTTGCGTTTGGTCAATTGTGATTGCTATTTTGAATGAGATTCAACGAGGACAGAATCCAAAAGGAGATGTATATGCCCAATTAGCGTTGCTTCGTACTTATCCGAGGAGATCAAGGGTGAGTTGGAATCCTCCAAGAGCACCCTTAACCAGCCCTTGGAACAAGTGGATACTATTACAAAGGAGTTGAGAGTGTTATCCACCAAGTTGCACTAGGATGGACTTGCAGTTGAGCCGCCAAAGATTGAGCAAACAATTGCTCAAAATTCAGAGTTCAGAAGTCCAGCCAGTGAATTTAACCACTTTTTTTTTTCGCATTTCCATCCCCTACGGGGCATTGTAATTTGTAATAAGATGAGATTAGCATGATGATTTTGTAAAAGGATTTGCCTCCTAAGACTTGATCATGAGTACATACTCTAGAGTGTTTTTTTCACTTGTTAATTATTTCTTGCTTGAAATTCATTTTAGGCGAGTTATAATTTCTAAGTTTTTTCACTAAAATACCTCCAAAGCTGGAGTGTGTACTGATGGTTAGGCTTTAGCTTGGAAATCCAAGTCTAGTGTCTAAATGTTTATATTACCATGCTAGGTCATCACTTTTGAGTCATATGGAAATTGCGCTAAGTCCCCCTTATGATTTTTTAATGTTTTATGCAAATAAAATTTTTTCCCGCAAAATGAGATTTTTTAATTGTAATTGGTCAATAAGTTAAAAAAGTAGTACTAGGAGGCATTATATGCCTTGTGGGTATTCGTTTTCACATCCAGAATAACCACTTTACCTATGTACCACCTTTTTGAGGGTAAAAATTGAGTTTTACTCAAGAAAAAATGATTTTCTCTCGAAAAAGGTAAATAAATGACAAATAAAAGACAAAAATCAGCAAATGCTATTTTTGTGGAAACATGTTGGAGACATGTTTTCAGTTAACTCTCTCTCTCTCTCTCTCACTTCACTATGACTTAGTGGCACTTGAGGATGAGCTAGGGGGGAGTTGAGAGTGAGTTCTCTCTACTTGGTGGAGATCCCAAGAGAGGTTGTGCCCAAGCTAGGAGAGATGGTGCATTTGAGGAGAGGGTGATGATCCCAAGGAAGGTCGCCACCTTCCCTTGGCTATGTGGCGCCTTCCCAACCCTTCTCTCTTCACTTGAGGTGAGTTATCTCGCATTTGAGGAGAGGTGGATGCAATCCACGCATACATTTGTCAATTTTTCTTTGGGATGTGTGCCCTCCCTCCTTGGGAAATGCGCCCTTCCTCTTATATATTGAGGCTTTCTCTCCCACTATGAGTTAGTTGGAGACGGGGAGAAACCTCTTGAGTTTTTAACATATTGTATTGTACTATCATTTGTGGAATAAAGCAAGAGACTTTGGAGGTCAAATTTGGTGTTGTGCTTCATGTGTGTGGATAATTCATGTCTTGTTTTGAGCATACGAGGTAATCTTGTATTGTACTTCGCATATTTTTCCATTTGAATGAAGGTATTGTTTCCTAGATTGTATAATTTATCAAGACTATTTTGATTGATAGGTTTTACTTTCTTTAATATAATGAGATATTTGATTTGCATACTTCTCCAAATGGATTAACTTGCTATTGAGATCTCATGTGTAGGAAGCACTTTATTTGATTGGAAATGGGAGTCCGCACCCCCGTTTTGTAAAGTATTTTGCTTACAGGTTGCCCATCCTTCAAGGAGTGGAAGGAGTTGCCTAGCGTATCCTCTACATCCTTGAAGGTTTCAAGTAGACAAAGTCCCTCCGCATAAGTACCAAAGGACTCCATAGCCTATAAAAGAAGTTCCACCTTGCAGGCTCAATTTCTCTCTCTCTCTCTCTCTCTCTCTTTCTCAAAAAATTTCTAAACACTCTTTCTCTTGGTTACTTTTTCATTGCATGCAAGTAGATTTCAGTTTCTAAGCTATATCAAGTAGATCTCATGCATGCATGATTATTTAGATCTAGATCAAAGTTTCCTTTTCATATCTAAAGCTAGATTTGTTAAGAATTGGGTACCTTGGAAAGTAGTCCCCTTGTGTTTGTGAGTCTCTAAACACAAAGGGGAAGACTATTACCCTTATACCTTTACTTTATGTTCTAATTTCACTTTGACTTAGTCACTTAAGTCATAAAGTGAAATTAATTCACAAAGCGGGTGAATTAATAGACATAAAACAAACTATGGAAACTTGAGCAAAGTGGGTTTCCAAGTGAGATTTTTGAGATTAGATCTCACCCATTGATTAGACATGGCTAGATTGAATCTAGGCCATTGGTCTTTTACTCTTTGGCCAAAGAGAGGCTAAATGAGGCAAAAGGGTAAGGATGAGGTTCACTTGTCACTTGAGAAAGTTGAGTGAGGAGAGGAAGAGAGGAAGAGGGTTTGGAGGCTTGGGTGCATTCTTAAGGAGAGGAGGGCGCACAAGTATTGGAGGAGGCATTCGTGGTTGAGGAGGCTTTGAGCTTGAGGAGGTGCCTTGGTGGGAGGCTAGGGTGCATGGGTTAAAGCCCTTTACTTCCATGGAGCTTGATCTAGGAGAGGGCGCACTCAAAGCTTGAGGGCACACCTAGCGAAGAGGAGGGCACATTTGTGCATGGGCGTATTCATGCCTTGAGGGCGCACTTCATTCTTGGAGAGAGTTGCTTGGAGAGGGTGCACCTTGTGGAGAAGGGGGCGCAAGTACTCACATAGCAGGCAAGGGCTTCAAGGAGGGCGCAACACTTCATTCTGGCAAGCAAAGAGGCTAGGGGGGCACAAGTCCATGGTTAGCAGGCACAAGTTTTGAGGGACTCCATTACAAGCTTGAGGATAAGCTTGGATTGTATTAGGTTCCTTGTGTATTTGCTTGTTGTAGCATTTGCTTTTAGATCTCCAATATATATCTATCTCTCTTACTAGTTTTCCCCATGGGAGTTTTTCYAGGGTCATGTTGACCAAAAACTTATGTGTTCACTTGTCTTGTATGCTTAGTTATTTATCAGTTGTAAGTAGTTAAATATCTAGAGGAGTATTGTGCTAACATCAGTTATGAAAACACTTGCAAGGGCACCTTAAAAGAGCATCCAATCATCAGTTTGAAGGCAGATTTGAGRGGAGATTTTTCAGACCTGTTTGCTTTCCTAAAACAACAACAAGGACAACTTTGTTACCTTGAACTTAGAGCCCAACAAGAGGTCAAAAGACAGACTTGTTGGGCAGCCTTTAGTTCCTCAGAATTTTACATGGTATCAGAGCCAAAGCGATAAGTTTTGGCTGATTTCTTGGAGCATATAGTGGGAAGAATTCTTGGACTGTTTTGGACAACCTCTTTTCACACCTGTGTGTACAGGAGTGAAGTTGTTTTCTTTTGTAGTGTTTAGCATCAGTTTGGGCTTCAGTGGGCAGTGATGTCAGTGACACAGATGAGGGCGGAGGATAGGCTAGCAGGAGCTAACAACTGGTCCCCTTGGAAGGCCAGAATAGTGTTTGCCTTGGAGGATCTTGAACTATGGGATATAGTTTAGGCTAGTAGGAGCTAACAATTGGTCCCCTTGGAAGGCCAGAATAGTGTTTGCCTTGGAGGATCTTGAACTATGGGATATAGTTAAGGCTCTAGTGGTTCTTCCTCCTATCACCGCTCCCTTGTTGGTGGCAAAGTTCAGGAAGAGGAACACCAAGGCAAAGAGGACTATCTATGATGCAGTGAGAGACCATGTCATACCTCATTTGACTGGTAAGGAGTTTGCTTTTGAGATGTGGGACTCATTGTGCAAACTCTACCAGAGTCCTAATCAGAACCGGTAGATGGTTCTGCAAGAGAATCTCAAGAGCATTAAGATGCTCAAGTCAGAGTCGATGTCCTCATACCTCGGGAGATTTACTCAGACTTGAGATGAGTTGGCGACAGTTGGTGAGATAGTGGATCCCATGGTTTTGGTTAGGACAACCTTAAACGACTTCTCCAAACCTTGGGAGACTTTTGTGCGAGGCATTGTGGCCAGGGAGGCTATGTCCAGTTGGGAAAGACTCTGGGATGACTTCGTATAGGAGGAGCTGAGATTCAACTCTGGATCTACAAGCCATCAACATGTTGTAGAGGGTGAGGAGGATCTTGCTCTTTACTTAAAGGGAAAGAAGAAGACCGATCAAGGTGCTAGACAGGGTCCCAACTTCCAAGGGAGGGGCCAAGCCACATCAAAGTGGTAGTGGGCAGGAGAGAGACATGAGCAAAGTGAGATGCTTTGCTTGTGGAGAGATGGGGCACTATGCTGGACAATGTCCCAAGAAGAAGAAGAAGCAACATGATGGTGCATCAACAACAGTAGAGGAGCAGGTGTTCACTGCTCAGTTTGAGAGGGAGTTTTCTCTCATAGCTTGTTGTTCGACAATTGTGACACCTTCCAACAGTTGGTGCATAGACAGAGTTGAGGAGGTCCCGTAGATTGAGAGTGTTGTATCTCATGGGACGCAGAATCAGTTATCGAGTACACCATTTTCAGGGGTGACTGGTCCAACCGGGACAACTTCAGTTTCAGAGTTGTCGAGTAGACAGACAGTTGGTGTAGGGGCTTCAAAGCATAAGAGATTAATGAGTGTGAGCATGGCACCAGAGAGGTTTGAGTCTCACTTGGCTATGGAGACGAGAAGATCAGTTTTAGATTCCTCTTCAGGAGGAAGACCCTCGGTGAGAGACCAGGGTGAGGATCTTTGGTGAGATGCCAAGATCGAGAGACTCTTGGTGAGATGCCAAGAGAGAGACTCTTGGTGAGATGCCAAGAGGTAGAGATCCTTGGTGAGATGCCAAGTTAGAGATCTTTGGTGAGATGCTGAGATTAGGATCTTTGGTTGAGCAGATCAGAGTTAGACCACTTTTGATGATCATGGTACAACCATACTCATCGAGTATTTGCCAATAGGCAACGATGTCCACTGCAGGGAGGAGATTGGAGGGGTGAGTGACACTTTCCTCGGTAAGAAGGAGTGTTGAGATTTGGGTACCTTGGAAAGTGGTCCCCTTGTGTTTCTGAGTCTCTAAACACAAAGGGGGAGACTATTACCCTTATACCTTTACTTTATGTTCTAATTTCACAAAGTGGGTTTCCAAGTGAGATTTTTGAGATTAGATCTCACCCATTGATTAGACATGGCTAGATTGAATCTAGGCCATTGGTCTTTTAGGTTTGGCCAAAGAGAGGCTAAAGGAGGCAAAAGGGTAAGGATGAGGCTCACTTGTCACTTGAGAGAGTTGAGTGAGGAGTGGAAGAGAGGAATAGGGTTTGGAGGCTTGGACACATTCTTGAGGAGAGGAGGGCGCACAAGTGTTGGAGGAAGCATTCATGGTCGAGGAGGCTTGAGCTTGAGGAGGTGCCTTGGTGAGAGGCTAGGGGTTAAAGGCCTTTACTTCCATGGAGCGTGAGCTAGGAGAGGGCACACTTAAAGCTTGAGGGCACAACTAGCTAAGAGGAGGGTGCATTTGTGCATGGGCGTATCCATGCCTTGAGGGCACACTTCATTCTTGGAGAGAGTTGCTTGGAGAGGGCACACCTTATGGAGAAGGGGGCACAAGTACTCACATAGCAGGCAAGGGCTTCAAGGAGGGTGCAACACTTCATTCTGGCAAGCAAAGAGGCTAGGTGGGTGCAAGTCCATGGCTAGCAGGCACAAGTTTTGAGGGACTCCATTACAAGCTTGAGGATAAGCTTGGATTGTATCAGGTTCCTTGTGTATTTACTTGTTGTAGCATTTGCTTTGAGATCTCCAATATATATCTATATCTCTTACTGGTTTTCCCCATGGGGGGTTTTCCAAGGTCATGTTGACCAAAAACTTATGTGTTCACTTGTCATGTATGCTTAGTTATTTATTAGCTGTAAGTAGTGTTATCACACAAGTTGTAGGTTGGGCAAAGCCCGACCCAACCACCAAAATGGCGACAACTAAGAGAGCACCTACCCACTGTCACCTGAGGCAGGTGTTCCCGTCACTTTAGAGGTGAGGTAGTCACCTCAAGGGGGGAATCCCGATGACCCTAGGGGGAAATGAGATGGAAAGTGAGATGTCTGAAATGAATGCCCCTATAGGTCAGGTTGCTAGATGGAAAAGGGAACTTGGTGACGAGTCTTGAGGGTTGTTTGAAGTTTGACAAAGCCTTGAGTGACCTGTAAGAGATAGCACTTGCCCAAGATACAATGAAATCCAAGTATACAATGCAATATATCAAGTGGACAAACAAGTTAAGCTTGTTGTCCCCAATAGCAGCAGTAAACAAAGATACATATTAGCAAGAAACTATTAAACGAGTCTGCTAGATAAGGTGCCAAATGTCAAGATAAATGTGAGAAATAAACTAGCAAAGAACTAGCACCACTTTAGCAATAAAACTTGTGATTTTAGCATGATAATAAGACTGTAAAATGACAAATCTGCAGCAAAACAAGTTAAATATCAACAAATTTTACCAATAAAAGTTACTCCTAATTCGCCTAAACATTGCACTGGGATTAGTAGTTTATTAGGGAGAAATTATAGGTAGTTCCTAGGGTTAGTTTGGAGGGTTCCTAGGGTTAGAAGATTGGTTTTTTCTGCAGCCCTAGTGGTTGTAGGTTAGTTTTGTAACAAGTCTCAGTGAGAGAAAGGTGACGCCTCAATGAGGCAAGATAGCTTAAGGCACAAAGAATAGTATCCAAGTTAGAGAACTTCAAGACCTTGCTTTTCACGTTTATGAATGCAGTATTTTGTTTCTCCAATGCAACGACTAGTGCCTTTGATTAATGGGTTAATGGGGTCACAAGATAGAGAGCTAGAGGTACTACCTCCTTGGGGGTATAAATCCTTTTATTCCCCAAAGCAAGTATCCTAGCTAGGGTTTAGCCTAAGGGGTGTACGTCCTTGTACTTCCTTAGCAAACCCTTGCAAACAAAATTTCTATCGCAGATTATGGTGGAGCTAGGTAGGGTTGTATGTCCTTGTACTCCCTACTTAGCTTATCAAATAGCCTTGAACTTTGAACAAAGAAAAACAACAAGAAGTATAGCCTTTACCAAATTCAAGTTGCAAATATGATAAGAGAAACCACCATTAAGAGATAGAAATGACCTCCATAAGCTAGCGCATCATCATCATGTAGTCAATAACCAAAGAGAACACCATACCATAGCACAAGAGAGCGAAAAGATTGAAGGTAGCGAAAATTTCAGTACTTAGCCTCTCACAATCGGAGAGCTATGTTATGAAATGAGATTCACATGATCTCTATTTATACAAAAACCTTAAAACATAGTTTGTCCACTTAGCAAGGGTAAAACATAAGATAAGGGGTCAACAACCCTTATCTTACCCCTTGCATCAAATAACAATATTTAATTTTAACTTTAACACAATAGAAACCCTAAAAATAAGATGACGTCACCCCTTTAGGGGACGTTTTGACCACTTGAGCAAGTCGTTGGAGAGGAAAATGGAGGTCGTTGGGGTTACTTGAGCCTCCTCATCATGTGCTAGGGTCAATCCATGTCTCCTCCAGTCAAAATATGCCAAGTGTCAATGTGCAATAACTTCATCACCACCAGACCCCCTCAAGCATGACGTCAAGCCTCAAAAGGTGACGTTTTGCCTTTCCTAGGCAAGTCGTTTGGGTACTAGGGATTGGATAAGGTCCTCCATGATGCCATGTAAGCCTCCAAAGGCATGTCTTTGTGATCCGATGTGTGGGCCTACATCATCCATCTTGTGGGCTCCTTGCCACACGGAAACTCAAGCTAGGCTTGTTCTCCCAAAACTGGCCACCAAGCAAGGACCTGCAAAACAAAGGGTACGCCCTCCAAAGATCTCAAGTCAAAGATATCATGACAAGTGTAAACCACATCTAATAAACAAGGCACCTGTAATGTCCCCCACCTCTTGATAGAGAGGTGATGAGGAGACTCAGTGGCCTGGGTAACCCCACTAGGTCATAGTCTCACACTGAGGGGGAAAGTCAACTAGACTAAAGTTATATTTTTAAGTTGACTTGAGAAAGAAAAAGGATAAAGGAGAAAAAAGAAAATTCAACAGAAGAATAGAAGTTAACCCTGGGAGTTAACCTAACTCAATAGAGAATTAGAAGGAAAAGTATAAGTAAGAGGCTCGGGCGCACCTATTATTCATTCTAGATTTGGTATATTGCTTGTTATTGCTCTTGAGCATTCAGTTTGGGGGTTTTGCTGTACAAACTCTTGTGAGCAACTCAGTGGTGAAATACCCACTCACCTTGTTCCACAACTTGGTCTCAAGGATGAAAGACTCCTCCACACCATTCTATTTTCAACATATTTCCATCTAGCGCTTCAGAAAGTAGCAGGGCCCTACTGTTCTTGTGTTTTCAGCAAGGGCGCACCATCATCTAGAGAAGGGTTCGATCCAGTTTATCAGGAGAGCCTGTGGCCATTCCAACACTTGGGTTTTACTTGCAGGGGCACCACCAACATTCTAAGGGTTTTTCTGGAGAGTTATCACCATCAGATAATTAGCTTCAGATTGGGACGTCTTGGAGGCAAAGGGGGCGTCCTATGATTAAGTAAATCTCAGATCTAGAGAACTTCACCTAGAATCTGAGTCTGAAACTTCTTCTACAGGGTTCTCATAGCCCGATCTACATTCCTGGGAAGTTTCAGGGTATTTGGAGGCTTTTCTCATCAGGGCCGAGTCACCTAGGGTTCCAGGCATCCAGGAGGGCGCAGCTTCAGTAGAAGATTCAAAGTTTGGAGGAGTTTGCCTTGGACGTTCAGCTTGAGATTTCAGGGGGTGATCCTATCACCCTGATCTATCATCTGGCCGAGTTTGGACTCATTTGGAGTCTTCTTTCAGTGGGATCGATTTATTGAGGGTTTCAGCCTTCTACTGGGGTGTGGCATTCTTCAGTTGGAGGGTTTGGCATTCAGATCTGCTTTTATTGATCTTCATTTCTTAGTCAGCCTTTGGAGGCTTGTTTTGTATCCGCGGGAGCATTTTGTAGCAGCTCATTCTTGTTATCTATTGGAGCCATCTGAGGATTCTCCCAGATCTGCTCTTTCTATTGTATCTGATTCATGCTTCTATAATAAGGTYAGGTCTATGCTTGTGTTTTTCTATATCTTGATTATATGGTGATCTTGCTTGTGTTGGATGAATTTGGTATAAACATCATTTAAATAACTGGAAACTTCAATAGACACCTGCACATCAAACAAATCAGTGGTAGTTAGTGGTTCCCAGCGAAAAATTTGGCTTGGGATCATTACAGTGGTATGAGAGCTCCGATCCTCCAAACCTGTGGAGGGATCGGCGCATGCAAAGGTATAGTGGAATCTTTATGGGTCGGAGGAAGAAACCCAGTAGTGAAACAGAGGCCGAAATGGAAGGGTCAGGGGATGACCGTGAGCCTCAAGGCTTGGCCTTCTTAGCAGTTGAATTTGATAAGTTCCAGCAAACCATAAACCGCACAGAAAGCACGTTGGTCCAACACTTAGATGAGTACCAGGAAACCAGCATAAGGGGACAGGCCGAAATTTTTGAAACCTTGAAGAAGGTTGACGAGAACCTGCAGCTGATGAACAAGAATCAATCCCGGATAATTGAACTTCTGATGCAAGTAACCCATCAAGGGAAGGACCCTGATATGTATGGAAATAAGGAGGTTGGTGGATCCGGTGGAGTCCATGAGGAGATTAGATATAACACGGAGAAAGCCCCTAGATCCGAAGGAAGTCTGGGAGGTGGCACGTCCCAGGGTCAGATGGGTAGCAGGGTCAATCCTAGGCCATACATGCCCACGTTCACAGATGAACAACTAGGCTGACATTCGGGTAACAGAGCTAACCCTAGACCGTACATGCCCACATTCATAGATGAGCAAGGGCAATAGGAACAGGTTGAATACTTTGTGGAACAATTGGCGAGGAGTACCAAGGAGTACTACAGTTTGGATATGAGGGCCCAAAGACAGATGTCCCTAGATTAGTATTGCCAACTCAAGTTCAGAAATCAACCTAGGACAAACCACAGGGGCAGTTTTGAGTTTGAACGAAGGGCAGGGAAGATAGAGATCCCATACTTTGATGGTACATCCAAAATGACAGCACAATCTTGGTTGCAAAAGCTGGATACCTACTTGCAGCTTAACCCCATGAGGGAGATGGAGGCCATCAAGTTTGCCACTATGTACTTGGATGGCAAGGCTCACGACTGGTGGTATCATGGACTCACCACACTCGGCCACAATCAGATTGTGTCCTATACAGAATTCACTCAGAGGCTCATTGATAGATTTGATCAAGGAGATCCTGAGCTACATTTCCGGAAGCTCACCCAACTCAAGCAAACAGGTACGGCTGAGACATATATTGATGAATTTCAGAGGTTGGCAGTGATGGTGCAAGATATGTCCCCGACCAGGCTCATGATGCTTTTCACAGAAGGGTTGATGGAACCCTTGAAGGGTTGGGTACAGGCCTTCAAGCCTACCAACCTACAGGAGGCTATTTGGAAGACGAGGGATTTGGGTCCAACTGCTAAACCTAAATTCATACCCAGACCACCTCTTAACAATGGTGGAAGAGATCAAAGGCCTCTAATGAACCCGGGAGGACGTGACCCAAGGGGCTTTGACAAGGGCTGTGGCAGAGTGGATGAAAACGCTAGGAGGGAATTGAGAAGGAAGCAACTTTGCTTCACTTACAAAGAACCATGGAACCCAACACACAAATGCATGGGCCGTGGTCAAGTGCACTACATTGAGGTCACTTCAGACAACGAAGAGGAAGAGGAGATAGGTCAGATACAGAATATGGAGGCCGATACCATTGAGACAAAAGAGGAACAGATCACAGGACAAGACAGTATGGCCACCTTGGCATCTATCAGTGGAGTGCCAAAGTATAACACCTTTCGAATGAGGGGGGTCTTGCAGGGACAGAGGGTTTCGGTTTTGATTGATGGAGGAGCTTCCCACAACTTCATTGTCTCAGCATTATTGAAAAGGAGGCACATACCCACAGTAGAATTTGAAAGATTCAAGGTGGAGGTAGCAGGTGGAGGCACTATGCCCTGCGACCGATACATTTCGGGCATGAAGCTTACCCTGGGTAGGCATGAGTTGATACATGACGTCTATGTCATGGACCTTCCGGATACCAACATCATCCTAGGGGTTCAGTGGCTCAACACATTGGGGCCTATCACCACCAACTTCAAAACTATGGAAATGTCATTCACAGAGGAGGGTGGACGAAAGGTAGTGCTTCGGGGCATGACAGGGAATGCTGCAAAGGTAGTCACGGCCAAGAGGA
Organism: Picea mariana; assembly: GCA_032191745.1. Classification (NCBI taxonomy): domain Eukaryota; kingdom Viridiplantae; phylum Streptophyta; class Pinopsida; order Pinales; family Pinaceae; genus Picea; species Picea mariana. The sequence goes on from JASDQU011403753.1 coordinate 28,734, forward strand.
TGGGGGCCATCTTTCAGAGAGATGAGATAGTATACGTAGCCGAATGCAGGATTGTGACACGTATGGATGAACAGGGCAAGGTTCACTACACTCCAAAGATCAAGGAAATCCTTGACAGGCACCACAAGGTGTTTGGGCCTATTCCTCCGGGGGTACCACCAAATAGGGGGTTTGAGCACATTATTGAGCTAGAGGAAGGGGCCAAACCAGTTATTACCACACCATACAGACATCTCAAGAAGTACAAAGATGAGATAGAGAAGGCCATCAAGGAACTTCTGGATATGGGGCACATCAGGCCCAACAGTAGCCCTTTTGCTTCTTCAGTAGTGCTGGTGAAGAAGAAAGATGGCACTATGAGGATGTGTATTGACTTTAGGGCCTTGAATAAAAAGACCATAAAAAACAGGTATCCAATACCAAGGATTGATGAACTGTTGGATGAATTGCATGGGGCCATCTACTTCACTAAGATGGATCTTCGTTATGGTTATCATCAGATCAAGATGAGGGAGGAAGACATCTTTTAGATGTCATTACGAACATTATGAGTTTTTGGTGATGCCCTTTGGCTTAACCAACGCCCCTGCTACGTTCCAATCATGTATGAACCATGTGTTCAACAAGCAGCTGAGGAAGTACTTGTTGGTATTTTTTGATGACTTGCTTATCTACAACAAGACGTGGGAAGAGCACCTAAGGCATGTGGATCAGATTTTGTCAATCATGGAGGAACAATCACTGTATGCTAAGGAGTCCAAATGCGAATTTGGAATGACAGAGGTCCTCTACTTAGGACACATTATAGGGGCAAAGGGGGTATAGGTACATTAGGAGAAAATACAAGCCATCATGGAATGGCCTACTCCTAAGACACTCACAAAATTGAGAGGATTTCTGGGCATGTGCACGTATTACAGGAAGTTTGTCAAAGGATTTTCTCAGTTGTGTGCACCTTTGACCGATTTGACTAAGAAAGGAGCCTTCAAGTGGGACGAGGAGGCTCAAATAACGATGGATAAGATGAAGGAAGTGATGAGTACGTGCCCAGTATTAGCCCTTCCAGACTTTAGCCTTCCTTTTACCTTGGAGTGTGATGCCTCCGGGGAAGGAATAGGGGCCGTACTGATGCAGAAGAGGCACCCTCTTGCCTATGAGAGTCGGAAACTCAGGGGTCCCGAACTACTCTACAACATTTATGACAAAGAAATGTTGGCTATCATGCATGCGCTAGCCAAATTTCGGCAATACTTGGTTGGTGCCCGGTTTGTGGTCAAGTCAGATCATAACAGTCTCAAATATCTATTGGAGCAGAAGGATTTGAATGAGAGGCAGCAGAAATGGGTAAGCAGAATACAGGCCTACGATTTTGACATTGAATTTGTCAAAGGGAAGAACAATGTGGTGGCTGATGCGTTATCCAGGAGGCCATCCATCTTTGCCATGACAGGGGCATCAGTTGACTGGAAAGACCATATGGTGATGGAGTATGCAAAGGATCAGTTCGCATGCCAGCTGTTGGATGGGCAGGTACAAGATGATGACTTCAAGGTTGTGAATGACCTCATCTACTATAAGGACCGAATCTTTTTGGTTCCTGAATCGGCCTTCAAGGCTAAGATATTGCAG